>JAUUDW010637324.1:0-11052 GCA_032361385.1 Panulirus guttatus
TGAATTTTGTGTGAGTGTTGTAACAAGCTTTATATCGGAACAAAAAGTACAAGAGATTGTTACCCTTTAAGTCTGAAGTAAACTGGCTGTAATAACCAGCCGTAGAGTTAGGCCAGTTACACGATTATGAACATAACAAGATCATCAGAATAGATACAGTGAACGTGGGTGAGGGAGGCTCCTGAGGGTCTTAAAACTAAGGGATAAAGGCAAAGGAATGAAGAACGAAACAGCAGTACCCTTTAAGGGAGAGAATATTCTGGCCATAACAGGAAAACAAGATCGTATAATGAAAGGGAAAATTATATCAAATGTCACGGTAAGTGGAAAAAGAAATTAGGAAACTGAAGGACTTAAATGAAATGATATGTTCAAAGATTTCAAATGACAAAAGGAATTAGGAAAGCAGACTGATAGAGAAAATATAGCAGAAAGAGGAGTTAAATGGATGTTTCCTAAGAAGCCTGAAAGATTTCAGTCGAAGGAAATACCTCTAACTCAAAGATCAGAGGCTACTGAAGGAAATAAAGGAGAGAATAGAAGATATGATTTTAGAACTGAGGAACAGAAACAAAGGGTACTGACTGGTAACAAGAGAACAGAGATATGGAGATGTAATTGAGACAGACGGACTTACCGTAACTAGAGACAGGATCATATTATTCTATTAAGGACAGAGTTATCATGAAGATATATATAGTGTATGATTCCAGGTCTAACAAGACGCAAATAGATTGACAATGAATGCCTGTAAGCGAAATTACTCATTTGAGAAAAAAACTAGAGACATAGACGAAAAAACTAGAGACTTGAATGATAAAACGTGAAATAAAGCAATAAATTTGTTAAAAAAGATGTAAAGAAGTAGTTTCGTAATATGAGTGAATGGAATAAAGATATTGAGGATACCGTTAATGCAGATATTGTTATTGCACCCATACGCTGACGACTCAACACTACGTTCATCCACATCCTCCAATTCTGCTCCCTCTTCTCTCACTCGATCTGCATCTTGTCTTGACACAGCTTCCTCAATAAACTCAGACTTGGACAGGATATCTCAGTGGGGTACACAAAATCTAGTTAAGTTTAATGCCTCCAAGACCCAATTTCTACCTATCTCTCTATCGAAAACTCCTCACAACTCTCGTATCTCCTTTGACGGTTCTGTAATTCCACCTCTTGATTCAATGAACACACTTGGTATTACTGTAGCATCCACTTTTTCTTGGAAACCCCACGTGACAGGAGTAGCTAAGTCTGCTTCTAAGAAACTGGGTGTCCTGTTTCGGTTCCTAGACTCTGGACCGAGATGTGCCAGCTCTTCTGCTTCGTGTTTTCTTTTCCGATGTGGAACGTTCCTATTTATGTATACATATACAACTTAATGAGTGTTTCTCTTGAATTTACCCTGTGTGACTGTGCTGCCAGAGAGAGGGAGGGCTCAGGTAGTAGTGTTTTAGCCCCTCCCAGTACCCCAGCTAACTCAAGGATTATCCCATCCCCTACACTTGGAGCAACCCATTAAGTAGTAAGTTGTTGACAACAGCCGCCCAGGGTGGTGCTACCGTCCAGACTGAGGAGTGTTAAAGTTGTGCCCGAAACCATCTTACACTCCCCATGTCAGGATTGCTGGTCTTACTTCCTGTCTCATCAAAACGGGACTACCGTGTTAGTCCTACCATCTTCTTACAAGCATAATACACTTACTCAAACCATGCTTATCATTATTCCTTTTTTCACATAAGTACTTTTGCCAATTCCTGTCCGCTCAAACACTTATAAGTATGGCCCCTAGTCGCCGGTATCATGAGGTGCTAAGAATGTCCGGGTTTCAGCCTGACTCTACTGCCAATGAGAGGAAGGGTTCTGGCAGTAGTAGTACCGGCCCCTTCCATGACCTTTCCCTCTCTGTGAGACGTTCCTCTTTTTCTATTCATTACACCAATATTCGCAGTCTTTCTAGTAACCTCTCCTCAGTTGAATACCATCTGTCTAGTACCTCTCCTAATATCTTACTTATCTCTGAGACACATTAGTCTAATGATGTTCTCAATGAAGTACGTGTAATTATCCAAGGACCAGTTTCTATGAAAAAATCGTGGTATTACTCAGGACTTTTCCAGAGGTTCAAGCATCCCATGGTTGCGCTAACAGGAGAATATAGACTCCTTTGAAGTGAGAAATTTTATGACTAGAAAACTCCCGGTGACAAAACCTTAACTTTTCATTCGCGTTATAACCTATAGGAGACGAAGTCTGATAATACCTGCTAATGAAGTAACTGTGGTAAGTATGGTGAATGAAGACTTTATGGATATTTAGGTGGTGCATTAAACAATAGTCGATGTGGTGATGAGGTGAGCATTAGGGAAAAACAAATCCATGTTTAGTAAGGTGTTGGTGAGAAGAGTGAGTGTTGAGGTGATGGAGAAATTTGTCGGTGACCAGTAAACAAAGCAGAAGATCTACGCAAACGATCTTTGAACTTGTAGAAAACTTGTGTTATCAAGCCACGATAATTGTGTTTCTCGCGCTTTACTGCCCATTATGAATATTTTGCTAGAATCTGTGTGTGTCTGTTTAAGACACTGATTGAATCAGCAAAGTCCAATCCACCATTCAGCTCACCATTATTGCTGTACAGGTAGGTGGTAGTGACTCCCATGAGGCCGCTGCACTGGGACATGGCTGGAATGGTCCAACTTTCACAGCATTCGGTGGCCTATCCTAGGATGGATTGGCTCTCACGCAACTATGTTACCTCTCCTGGAATGGAAAAGCGTTCACACTACTCTCTAACCTGTCTTGGAATGGTCTAGCACTAACAGTGCCCTGTGCACCATCTGGAATGGTACAGCACTGACGCTGACCTGTAACTTAAGGAATGGTCCATCACTCACACCACCCTGTTACCTGTCGCATGATTACTGTATATCCGTTAGCAACTCAAGGATGGCCATTTTGATAGCTGCTTCTTTTCCCACACCTCGAAGCTTTGGAACTCTGTACACCCTCATGTCTTTCCCATTAACTATGAACTGGCACATATTAAAAGACAGGTTTTTCAATTCCTCCAAAATTCAGAAATACTTTCCCTTGTTTCTAGTTTTTTCCCTTCAATAACCTTTCTATACTTCAATTAAGGCCTGGCCTTCATGTGGACTATTCGTGATTGGAGCCTCCTACGTAAAAAAAAAATAGAAATATTAATGGTCCATTACTCACAGTGTGCTGTAACCTGTCCTGGAATGGTCACATTACTCGCTTTATCCTGTAACCTGTCCTGGAATAGTTCAGCACTCACAGGTGTCCACCATTTTACAAAACATAATGATGCCGATTTGATATCCTGCATTCCTGAAGAAGCGTTTTCTGTTACTGTAACAACAAAATGAAATAAAGTGAGTTATATCCTCTAGCATCCTCTACCTTTCATGAATGTGTTGGTCATTTCATCTCGATGTATTTGCCATTTGATTAACAATTTCACAAAGCATTCCAGAAATTATTGTCGGGGGTCAGGCAACTCGGTTAATGTTGGTGTTAAGCATTTTTAAGTGAATTCCTCATCTGATCAAGGAATTATTCAGGCAATCAATTTGTATTCCAAGGGAGAACGAGAAACCATCCTATATTACTGGATTGTCTCTGAAAGAGCAATATATTCGTGGGATTTTACATATTCAGTGACCTGTAAGTGATGCTCCAGTATTGTAGGAGTTTCTGTCCTTTTTTGAACTTATACTTGTATTTTTCCTCTTTTAGACTGAATGGATATTTGTTTTTCCTCCCTTTTTCTTTAGAATTCATGGCTGAGATTTACCTCTTTGACTGTCCCTTCCTTATCAATGTATGTTACACTCGTTTTATGCCCGTCTGCCATAAATTTTGTGTCTTAAGACAGTAAGGAAATGACACTGCTCAGGAACACTGTATTACACTGCTCACTGGGTTTCATACCATCATAACGGTCTCGTATTACGCCTCCAGCTTCATGAAACGAAACAAATTACTTATATATATATATATATATATATATATATACTTCTTCAGCATTGCGCGTGTCGTTCTGACCAACTTTCTCTTCATTATCTCAAATACGGTTTACCTTTATGGTAAAGAGAATAACGTAAACATGGATCAAGTGTGCTCTCTCGTCCAGGGATAATTACGAACTCAGTCTTTCATGTCTTACTATGTATCAGTGACGCAGTTTTCATAATGTAAATGAATACCTCTAAAATATCAGTTATTATAAACATTCATTGTTTACGTCCGGTATAACATTCGTTTAGACCGTACCGCATAGTTAGCTATTCAGAATGCCATCAGTTATATTTCTGTATGGCAATATAGATCCCACGAAATTCTATGCACACACGGCGTAATGCAATTTAGGTTTATATTTAGATACCTAAATTACACGTTGGTGCCTAATTCCCTTGAAACGGTATCACACGATACATAAACATGAGCCCCTAATTCCTTTGAATTTTTATCACACTATATATGGCGTACAGACTTATCATCCATATGTTTTATACGTACAATGTTGCAGTTAAAGAGTAAAGAGACATTGCGTTGTTTCTGTTTAGGTGGTTGTTATTGGCTTAGACTGTCAAAACTTCAGTGTCACATTGTAACACCTATACAGGCCTACAGATAACTTCTTTCCCATGTCCTGGCAAGATTTCATTTTTCTAGTACCTCTACAAAATTAGTCGAATGTTACAGTTCCACGTATCGTAAAGAAGTATTTATCGCATTCATCATGATACTTACTAATATCAGTAATGGGTATCAAGATACGTATTGTTCACGTATTCAGTGGATCTTGATCGGAATAACAACCAGGGCGCAAACTGCTATAGCATATAATAGCTTTCACTATAGCTAGAACTGCCTGTCTCGAGGCAGTTTGTCGAGTTCCTCTTTCTTGGCTCCTTGATCTCTCTGCCAGACGAGTAGAGAAAGGTGAACTGTCTTTCTAAAGTCCTATCCGAATTTTTCTAAACTTGGTGAATTTGTTCGGCACTTTGCCTTTGATTTGTCTTTGCAAAGTCATTGTCTCTGTTTTTGTGACTTTTTCTTTTTTGTTGACTCTGACGATTTGCCAGTGATTTACGGAGGCTATCTCATCTGATCCATTCATTCAAATTAGGAGTAAAGTAATGATGATGAGAGGCAGCTCATTCCATTAATCTTGGACCAAATATCAATAATTTCTGCACTAAAATGGAACCTTTGACGTAGTAAAACTTATGAGTGCGCTGTTCTTGCCATTCATAGTGTTCACTCTTTTCATTGTGAATGACCCAGTTTCTTTCACTTTTTTTATCTTTAATTCAGAGAGAAACAGACAGAAAGTGTGTTATGAAGATGCACAGACCGCACTGACCCCATGGTCCTAGCGAGGTGGTCTGGCCACCTGCGCTTCATTGCTCTTGTGATATTTGAGGGATACCATTCTAGTCTGTTGATGGTTATACTGTTTTGTCGCGCGTAGGAACGTATGTGTCCTGTTGGATACATACTAATCCATAATTTCTTAGGGCGTGAACCAACTGGGGCGAGATTTTTTGATGCCTCGCACTATCCATTAACATTTGCCCTTTCCAGAATCATGGATAATCATGAATATTATATCTAGGGGATTGAGTTTTGAGATAAAACCTAACCTTGTTATGATCGCATGTTGCTTAGCGTTTGCCAACACGAGTATTAGTTATCAATAACGCCTGAGAATCATGTTAGCTTTCCTCGTCGGCTCTGTGATGGTTTGGTAGAGAGAATCAACTTCAGTAAAGTCCATAAGCTCAGCAGATTCGACACCGGAATTAATTTGCCAATCGTTCTTTAGAAGATAAAAATTTCCCAGACTGATCAAAATTTTTTTCTTTTATTGCCGTTGTAAACTCACGTACATGGCAATATCTATGTCTGTAACTGACTAGGGTGTTTATTAATGACATTTACGTTAACTTTGGTTGATTATGCGCTAATTTGAACACACTTGCTCGATAGCTGTATTTGCTGTAGTATTTATTTGACCTAATCTGCAGTACAAATCTGCCTCCCCGTCAGTCCTTATCTCTTACAGTCCGGCAAAGCTGTGCTCGCTAATTAGACCGTTCATTTCGTGTTTAGAAATGTTTCTGTTAAATCATTGATATCATCGTGTTCAGTATTTCCTAATCAATGCATTTCATTTATTTTGTTCCGGATTGTTCTGATATTCATATAAAGACCATTTAATTTCTTCGTGTGATTCTTGCATCAATTCAGATTCATGTTTTGGTACAAGTTACTCCTAGACCGAGATCTGTCGCACCTTGTACCCCCCAACCCAACCCACCCACCGAGGAGTCGATGGCTGGTGTTGTAAGGATAAGGCTTGATCTGACTTTACCCGCTTGACATGTAATGTGACCTGACCTGACCCCACCCACGCCTGCCATGAAGTCATCTGAAAAACCAATTCCACTCCTTATCTTCAAGAAATCATCCTGCGATTGGAAGACAATAATCCATACCCTTTATTTCTATGGTGAATACCGTCACTATTGTACTTCTTATTTTCTGTAAAGTCTTCCTATGGGTCTATAAGACCGATATTAGCATCTCTTCATAAATTACACAGTCTTTCATATAGAGACAGCCAACATGACGTTAATAGTGATGTGACGTGACTCTTATGAAGGGCTGGTGAGAAAAACAGCAACATAACAATGTGTGCTTCTTGTTTTTGATAAATCATATGTTCTCATTCTGGGCTTTTAAGTTATTCAACAAGGTGAACAGCCGTGCAGTTGTCGCATGTACCAATCGGCAAACTATAGGTTTAAATTTGAGTTTCAATCGTCTAAAAAAATGACTGTAAGAAAAAGAGACTTTGGTTGGCAGCCCAGACAGTGACATGAGAGTAGGCGGAATTCATATCATCAGTTGGTATTTAGTTTCTAATTTCGAGCTATGTGTTAAGGTGTACTTGAATCTGCTTGTCAGGTTTATACCTTGACCTAACTAAAATGTACACATCAACAATATAATCATTACCATAGATATTGTCTGCAGCAAATATCATTAGATGTCGAGTCCCTTCGTTTAAACACTTAGCTACTCGAGCTAGGTATTGGTGGACTGACAGCTCCACCGTCGTCCCCCGGGTCTAATGGCGATAACTTAAAGAGATGAAACTCGTTACAATACAAAAAGATTATTCTAAATCCCAAAATTTACTTGTACTCTTCATGAACTTTTATGCTTTCAGTTATTCTCTGGTGAAACTCCCGGACGTCTGAATTAAATGATAATGAATATCTCCTTAAGAAACATTTGGCCAAGCACTAGTGCTGTCAGACCAAATGTCCCGCACAAGATAAGGCTCTGGTAGACTTCCTATTCCCTTTAAAAAAAAATGATTTCTTTATGTAATTCTTTTTACGCTGCAGAATTCAAAGGTATATGATATATTGCCATCAAATCTACAGCTGATTTAGCGGCCATGATTGTTCTCTTGCCCACCAGCATTTTACGCACGCGCGGGAGTAAGGAGCGTTGCCGTTGTGGTGACCTTCCCTATGTTCCTCTCACTCTGCTTGGAGCGAAGTTCCCTACTTTTCTTCTGGGAGAGTGAAGAATAGAACAATATCATCTGGTCTGTCTTTCAAAGTGTCTGTCACACTGTTATATCCTTCTAAAATAACCTCCGAATTAGAATCTTTTTGATGAATATTTTTGCTCCCAATATAACATGACTTTTTGGTACTTTAATCTCCTTTACCTTTTGTTTGCTGGATATTTTAGCACGAGGGTAAACATGGCCTATTATCTTTGTTTATGTCTCTGTCTGTCTGTCTGTCTGTCTCTCTCTCTCTCTCTCTCTCTCTCAATTCAGACTTCAACATCTGTCGCTGTTGAACACTTGTGTGTTCAGATTAGTGCCGAATTTTCCAATATTTACATAAATGTTGTCTATAGACGCTCTAGTCAGCCAGCAGATATTGACACTGTCATGTACGAGAGTCTACAACCATCATTACAGGATAAAAACTCGATCATTTCGGGGGATTTTGATAATCCGGATATCAACTGGCAAACTATCTCCGGCGTATAAAGTGAATCTATCTGACTTATCAACTCTGCTGAAGACAGTTTTCTTGACCTAACCGTCACCGAGCCAAAGAGGGAAGCTAATATACTTGACTTAGTTCTTGCATCTCAGAAGTTCTTAGTATCTAATACCCATGTTGGAGAAACTTTAGGCACCTGCGACGATAGAATGATTAGGTACGACGTGATATCGAGACTGACTACCCTGAAAGCAGTATCATTATCCATAACTTTAAAAGGGATGATTCTCATGGGTTGGGCGACGCATTAAAGAGTCTTACTCTTGTTGGTTCATAACCAGAGGAATTAAGGCTTATTTTAAGCGTCAGCTTATGCATCATCAAGTCACATTAATAACCATGCACTACAAACAACAACAGCAACAACAACAACAACAACAACAACAACAACAACAACAACAAGACAAAATGGTACACCCAAGATACTGAAAGAGCTGTACAGCGAATAGATAAGTCAGACAATGACCCGAATATTGTTACACAATATAACACAGTCAGAAGGGACGTGAAAGGTCATATCAGATAAAGTAAGAGAAAATACGAAGTGAGTATTGCAAGAGATAGTAATAGAGATTTTAAAAGATTTTATAGATAATGTAACTAATCATAAACATATAAGGATTGGAATAGGACCCTTAGTAAACGAAAATGTGGAACCCATTGTGAACGATAATGGCATAACATCAACCCTTAACAAGTTTTTTTCAGTTCTGGTTTTACGCTAGAAAGCATCGATACAAATTTGGAGAAAATGAAAAATAGCACCCATACGATGCAAGAATTTACCGTCAAATTTGGAGAACTACTAATACAGATAAGTTAAAGACTGATGAAAGTCCAGGTCCTGATAGTTTTTATCCACCAGCATTTAGAAACGTTAAACAAGAATTTGCCGGACTGTAAACCTATAGTTTCAATAAATCTCTCCAGGATGGAAAAGTCTCACAGGACTGGAGACTGGCAGACGTTACTCCTATATACAAAAAGGGAAGTCGAGAATTGCCTGGCAATTACAGTCCTATTAGCCTCACGTCAGTTATATATAAATTCTGGAGTCGAATATCAAAGATAAAATCGAAGCCTACCTGGAACAATACAGTCTGATCAGAATTACACAGCATGATTTTAGAAGACACAGATTATACCTTACAAACCCTCTTGAATTTTATCATAAATTATTCAGTACCCACGACTAGACAAAAGCAATATATAATATGTTTCTGGTCTTCCAGAAAGCTTTCGACAAAATTCTCCACGATGAATCGATGCACAAATTCCAGGCCTTTGTGATTACTGGTTGCATAGGGAGTTTGAAAGGAGCTGATTACGTGATAGAAAATAGATTCGTAATGAATGGTGGATTATCACCGTGGACATCCGTTGCTCGTGGGGTAAACCCGGGGATCCGTACTTGGGCGTATGTTTTTCATCATTTATACTAACTGCATTTATAAAGGGCTAAATAACTTAGTAACCAAATTTCCAAATGATACAAAGCTCGGCAGTGTTATATAACCTGAAGAAGATAAGATTACAAGAGGATCTAAACAAAATTGCTGAATGGTCTAGTAAATGGTAATTGCCATTTAACGTTGAAAAATGTCAGTTGTTATAAGAAGGAAACCTTAACAAAATAACTGATTATGAGATGAAGGACCACAAGATAAAGGACACCCCTAGTGTGAGAGATCTAGGGGTCACTGTCTCTAGTACCTTCAAATTTCCCCAGCATTGCAATGAAGCTGCCAAGAAAGCAAATAAGAAGTTAGGACTTATAAGGAGAAACTTTACGTACAAAAGCAAGGATGTGATATTGCCACTATACCTAAGTCTAGTTAGACCATACCTGGAATATGCAGTGCAGTTTTGAGCCCCAACTAACGCAAGGACGTTCTTAGATTGGAAGCATTGCAGCGAAGAGCAGCTAAATTGATTCCTTCGTTGAGTAACAAACCATATGAGGAGAGACAGCCAGAATTAAACTTGTTCTCCCCAGCAAGAGGCGCCTCCGAGCAAATTGATAGAATGCTTTGCAATACTTAAAGGATTCAACAACGTCGATATTGAAATTCATTTACAGTAGCGCCAGCATTACCGATGAGAGTTGATGGACTACAATTTAAAGGTCACCTAATTAATCTGGACTCTAACAAATATTTCTTTATCAACGACATGATTGATGGAAGGAATAAAATCCCAGAAAATGTTCCTCACAGAAACATCCTTAACATCTTCAAAATAAGGCTTGACCATCACTTGTCGCTCTCGTTACTGAACAGTTCATTTAATCAGTCATCATTGCGCAGTGTTTTATCATACTACCTTCTGAGCTACTGATGTTTCTCTGGGCATGCTGCGGGAACCTACTAACACTGATTAAGTCATGTCACCTGCTTTCAGAGATGAAATAAGAATTATTGTATCATTCATCAACATAAGGAGTAGGATAGGACCCTTAGCAAACGAGGAAGTGAACCCATTATGGATGATAAAAGCATATCAACAACCCTGAACAAGTTCTTCGTTCTATTTCTTAGAAAAAAACAGCATGAATTTTGAAACAGTGATAGATATCACAATACCAGAATTTACCGTTACAGTTAGAGAAATGATAACAAAGAGAGATGTAATTGAAGAATGATATCAGTCCAGGTTCTGATCGTTTCGATCCAAGAGCTATTAAAAAACACAAACTTGAAATTGCCAAACCGTTAACCAATATTTTCAATAAATCCTTCCAGGATGGAATAATAACCCAGGACTAGAGACTAAGAAAAGTTACTTCTATATTCAAAAAGGGAAGCCATGAAATACCAGGCAATTATTCGTTTTTTATGTTAGCTGTGAAGGTAGGGGCAACTAAGGCCCTAATTAAGGCCATCCCATTAACGTTATATATGTATACATATATATATAT
>JAUUDW010637335.1:0-11052 GCA_032361385.1 Panulirus guttatus
AGCGTAAAGAGATTACCTGAAAAGTAATTACAGAGTTCCGAAAGCAGAGAAAAGTTAGGAATGACGGACACATCACGGGGGATGGAATTTGATTTTAATTATACAGTCCATGGACCTTTTTCATGGGGCTTTTGGAGATTCAGGGCTGTGCTCTCATCGGAAGTGAGATCAAGCATTCACTTCGGGTCAAAAGTTCCTTGATGAAACTACGCTCCTTTTCGTGCATTGAAGATGATAAATTCTCAATGAAGGTGGCTTTTCACTGGCGATATAACAACATGCATGTAGAATCCTATCAGAGCTACAGTGTCTATACACATTAAAAACATACTAACACACGAATATGCTAAAAGGGTTAGCTGCTGGTATGTTTCATCTATACCTGGAGCAAACAAAGGTGAAGATTTGTGGAGGCTTTCGGGAAACAGAAAATGATGTGGGCGCTGAGAGGGTGCTGAAAGTGAGTGAGGCTGGAAAAGAAAAGGCTCATGTGAAGAGATACAGAGACAGACTGAGTGTCTTATGGCAAAAGATTGAACAGCGAGTTACAATGTGTAAACCTTCAGTTTAAAGTGGAAATTTGGGACAATGGTTAAATATCCAGCGCCCGGCATCACCCACGGGGCTTGCCCTGGTGAAGGTGCAAGTGCGCATGTCAGCAGTTCTCTGTGGCGTGTGTTGAATGCGAGTCCACAGGAATGGTGGGGGTAGGAGGATGAACTGACTGGCTCCCTGGCAGTGAACCAGTACATCAGCGACTGAATTCAATATTCATTCATTTTAAACGTTACCACTCATGACACTAAGGCTACCATCTCTCTCTCTCTCTCTCTCTCTCTCTCTCTCTGATCCAGCTCAGAGGAAGTCTTGTGATGTTCTGGAATAAATTTCACCGTCAAGAGCAAGAATGAGAGAGAGACGCAGAGAGAGAGACGCAGAGAGAGAGAGAGAGAGAGAGAGAGTGAGTTACATAGATACGCAGACTCCCTAGCTTGGACCTTGGGTCTGTGTCTCTACCTACCTCTCTCTCTCTCTCTCTCTCTCTCTCTCTCCCTCTCCCTCTCTCTCTCTCTCTCTGCGGACGTTGAAATTGATTCCAGAACATCACAAGACTTCTTCTGAGCTGGATCAGGGTCTTTCTCCTGGAACTAGGAAGTGAAAACTTGACCTGGAAGAGAATTCCTTTTTGGGGGAAACTTTGACTCCATCTTAGGCTGAAGCTAAGCATAGATAATCACAATTCCTTTACTCTCGCTTTCTGCAGCGTATACAGCAAAGAGCGACTTAAAAGCTAATCTAAAGTTTGAAAAGATGTAGAAAATATCATCATTGGCATTCAGCATCGCCTCTTCCTGTCCTCTTGAAGGCAAAATCTTTCAGATTCTTCGACTGTCAGTAACTCTATGAACATTTGTTAGACTGGATGAAGACGATCAACCAACTGGAGACTGTAACATCCAAAGGTTACCTTCAATTGGGTTGTAATGCAAAGGTATCTGCTATTTTGACCTACCAGTGGTTTATGGAGAATCAGGGATTCTAATCTCTATGAAGACCCTCGTAGTTCTTGGAGTGGAGAGAACCTATCTATCCCTCAGATTTCGAGTGAAGTGCTCACACTTCAGAGCTGGACGGTGTCCAATTTCGTATCCTGACGAACTGACGAAGGTCCAGGTTAGACTGACGCCAACAGATCAAAGGACATACGAACGGAGGATCATATCGGAGGATCGTTCGTATCCATAACAGTTTAGACAATGGTTACTTGGAACCCACTCCTGATTGCGTGAGCAAGAAGGGGTGTGGAGCTGCAAAAGCTGCTGGTTTAGCAAGGAAATGGTATCAAAGCGAGCGCACATAATTCATCGCTAGACTCATTACCTACACGTCAACAGCCTTTTGAAAAATCAATCACTCACATACGTTCTCCTTCCCCATTCCCATGGTACGAGAACACCGACATTTTCACCATATTCCAGCAGCACATCGCAAATTACCCGTCGCTACTGCTTGTATTTCGCATCGCACGCTAAGCTTATCGTCAAGTGGGACCAGTGTCTCTACTAACACATTGCCACCGACATACACAAATGATCCAGTACCTAATCATTCCTTTTCATCATCCGTAGTCTTTCATGTAGGCCACATACAGTCAGAACGTCCTAGAGAACTCTTGTGTACACATGTATACCTTTTCTAAATCCACAAATGCCTCATACGCCTCCAATTTACATACGTGGAACGTTAGCTGCTGCATTCGTAGACGCAAAATTAAGTCTCTTCTTTCTCTAAACCCATCTTGTCCTGTACCAGTTAAGTATTTGCTAATCCTTTCAATACGACTGATCATTATCCTACCACAAACCTTGCCAGAAATGCTACGGAAACGCATTCCTCGATAATTTTCACTGTCGCTTTGACCGTTCTTACAGTCAGTGCCCACGTGCGGTCAGTCACCAGCCACCTCACCGCTGACTGTCCGTCCCATGCTTCCGTTCACTCCTTCCAGTTCAGATCCCCTCCTCACCTGTTCACCCCCACTCTTTGCTGTCTCCCTCATCGCTGTGTATATCCCCAGCTTTTCCCGCTCGTTAACAGCTTCTTGCTTTTCTTCATCCTATTGTGATAACTCTTTCTCCAATATATATCTGTTCTTTCATCTCTTCTTTAACCCTGTTCTTCTAAAAGACGCATCTTTTTCTAGATATAGTTACGTATCAGCAGTTGTCAATAGTTGTAGGTTGTGGGTACAGGGCAGACACCGACTCTAGGGAGTACTACACCACCTGGACGTCTGGGAAAGTTGTGAAAGCGGTACAAGAAGGTAGCACCGCAGTGGCTGTCACATTCCTCTCCCTGTTCCAGGCTGCTTTCTTTCCTTTCTGAATTATCTAAAAGAGAGGCGTTGGAATTCAATCCACAGCTGCAAAAGCTCTCTTGATTTCTCTCATGGCATCTGACAAATAGTAACTTACACGATTCTTTATCCTGCTTCAGAAATCTCCTAAGAACACTACTCACAAATCTACTGCGTATCGTAGGTGACGATGAACAGGGGCGACAGTAGGAGACTGGAAATCTTTCTCTCCTGTAATCCTACGAGCGTAAAACTCCCTCCCTGTTTATATGCAACAGATAATTACACACAGGAGAAGACAGGCAAATTACCTTGATTACAGACCTCAAGCTTCCAAGTCAGTTAGACGACATCGACAATGACCACATCCTCCTATGAAAAGCGGTAACAGAGTAGCCAGAAGCCACGACAAAATAATGAGCAATAGGCTTGTTTATAAGGACGCAAAACAAGCTGTGTTACGGTGTAAGGATGTTGACTGGTTGGGACAGACTGAACAAGAAAGTTATGCATGTCGGGAGTACAGAAATAACTGAAAGGCAACTTAATGGTGTAAAGATTTCAAATAACGGGGCCACACGAGTGTAGGCCCCTCTCCCCATACTGTATACAGTGATGCCATACAAGCAATATCTGTCACAACACATAACCAACACCTATATATGATTTTCACGGACTTAAAAATCAATAGCAAAGTAATTATAGCTACCACAACACTGCCCAACAGGGAATATAAACAGTCTACGTCCATCATCACTACATCCACAGTAACTACCAATAACCACAACCATGACAACAATCACCAGTACAAAACCACTACCATCAGCAGCAGCCACCAGTACAAATCCTGCAATATCTCATCAGCCATCAATAGACAACATCCAGTAACAGGCAAGGGCTGAATGTCTATATAAGTAAATATGACGAAAATAAATCGTCAAGCGCAGAAATCTTTTGAGCATTATTAACATTTGTTGTAACCGAAATTCATGAGAAACTATTGGGCACCTGATGTGTGTTCTGACTTATCGAGACACTATTTTGCACGGGTGGCAAGCATCAAGCGAGCCTTAATTGGGAAGGGAATTAGCTGTGAAGCCAATTAGCCAACAAGATAGTCTCCAAGTTACGACTGTCATCGATAGGGCTAATTAATAGATCATCACTCTGATATTGCCTCTTCAAAATACACATCACCCTCAACGTCCTAGTTAGAGGCAATTATTCCTTTTCTCACACGTTTACACTGTGTAATGAGAGATACCCTGTGCGTTATATGACACTCTCTGCGTCGTATGACATTCTGGGCGTCATATCATGCGGAAACCGTGAGGAGATCTGCAAGTAGGACACTGTGCTCGAGGCGTACACAGTCAACAGGCATCATCCCTCATTTGTTTCACGAAACACCTGTACCAAATTCCAATCCCAGAGAGAAATGTGAAGCGGGCCGGAGCTCCTCTTATACAGACCACAGCTGAATTTTTTATGTGAACTGTTCTGAGCCGTTCTGTTTTCTGAGAGGCTCCAGCAGCTCCAAGGCTGCGCTACACACAGTAGCAGGGATGGGTTAGACTCCTCTAAGGCGATGATAAGTTCTTTGACGTGACTGTACTCTGTTTCATTGACTGAAGATGATACAGTCTCACCAAAGGTAACTTTTCACTTGCATTGTAGCCTCAAGCTGGAGGAATCCGGTAACACCTCAGAAACGTATATACAGACTTTTACATTCCACAGGATGTCTTTAAATGTTAATCCTTTTTCATTTAAGGTGATCGTCATATCTGAATTCCTTATGCCTGTCAGTTACTAATGTAATCTGATGTAATCCGTTGCTTGCTCATTGATAGCTATTACACGCAAGCGTAAGTTATTATGGCAAAGGTTAAAATTACTAACTCTGAGTAAATGAAAATAGAATAATTGAAAATTTTAAGAGTATTAGTAGCTTAACTTCATTCTCTTTGTTTACGTGTAGAAAAAATACATCCAGTTCTAACATCTGTGAGAACTAAACGAACCCAGACAATTCTATAGTCTGCATAGAAATGAAAACTGTATTCAGTTTTCCATGGAAAAATTTAGCTTACAACATTAAGCGCTGAGGTCATGTATTTCATTACATACTTTTGCATACTAAAACTACCGTCAGTAATGTTGATACTTAAATGATATAGAAAAAAAAGTAAGTCAGTTGAGGTTATGATGACAAAATTCACTTTAGATACCAATCAATAAAGATGCAGTTTAACAAATAATGTAAAATACCGTGCCAAATCATTTGAAAAAGACTGATTGGCTGAGCTTTCTGCCTTAAGACTGCCAGGTAATTAAGGCCGTCAGCAACAAGCTGCTGACATCCACCTACGGTAAAATCTTTTAGCATCTCCTTCAGGTGTTAAGGATAATTCTAAGACTAATTCTCACAGCTGAAGGTCAGACACTGATCATTTCCTGCAAGAAGTAACTGTACCAGATTCTGAAAAGGACTATGACAAATACAGTCTCCCGTATATGATACAGTCTCCTGTATATGATACAGACTCATGTACTTGGTATAGTCTCATGCATATGATACACTCTCCTGTATATGACAGACTCCTACACTACAAGACTGCTATATACAGTCTGCCACATTCTACAGGACTGTCATACATAGTCTACGACACTCTACAAGACTGTCATACAGTCTGCCTCACCATTGCACAAGGACTGACCTCCCTGACTGGTGGTGACGGTGACGGGCTGAGCCGGAGGTCCAGCCCCGACCTGGTTGATGGCCCTGACGGTGACGCTGTAGGCGGTGTAGTGCTTGAGGCCGGTGATCTCGGCTGTGAGGGCGCCGCCCCTCACGCTCCGCCACCGCTGGTCGCCGTCCTCACCGACGTCGGCCTCGTGGTACCCGACCTGGTACCCCGTCACCTCGCCGGGGCTCAGGTGCGCCGCTGGTGGCTGTCGCGTCGCCGAGAGAAAGACGGTTTAAGAGAAAGGGCAAGAGACAGTGTCCAAGGCCGACCCTTCCTTGCACAAGAAAGCCATTTTGTTAGAATTTGAGACATTTCTTCATAGACGATAAGGGGGGAAGGAAGGTGGAGGTGTGGTTGTTGGTAATTAGGCGTGGGTAGGTGGGTACTGGGTAGGTGGGTAATGATGAGTGAGCGCGTGTACTGACCTGCCAAGAGAGGGTGACGGTCGCCTGCTGGCGGGCGTGGGCGCGGAGGCGTGTGGGCGGGGCCGTGGGCGGCTCCTGCAGGGTGGTGATGCTCAGGGTGGGCGAGGGCGGTGAGGCCCCACGCGCGTTGACGGCCAGAACCTGCACGTGGTACACGCGCCCTGGAGAGAGGCCCTGTAGGGATAGGGAGGGAGGGAGGAAGGGAGACTCGGTCATTGTTGTTACTGCTTACCCCCTCCCTTAACCCCCCCACCCTTTCCCTCCCTTAACTCCCTCCCTAACGCCCTTACCTCGTCTCTTGGACAGAGTTCATCTTCAGAAAACATATTCAGAATCTTGAGAGATTCATTAACAATGGATGACGAAATATTTGAAATCTTTGACAGGCTATACGTACAATCAAAGTTTCAGACGAATGTAATATTTACGTGATCTGGCTTCCCGGTCTGTCCACGGGAAGAATCGGGACGAATTTCGTGTCGACAATTTAGGAAAAGGATTTAGTGATAACGTTACGAGGAGGACAATCAGAATATTGAACTCACGTGTGAGGAAGACAACCAGAACATTCACCTCACGTGCGAGGAAGACAATCGGAATATCGAACTCACGTGAGAGGAAAACGACTACTAAATTCAACTCGTGTGGAGAGGCTGTGTGTGCAGGGGTCAGCAGTGTCTCACCTTGACTGTCGCCTGCGTCAGGTCCCGCGGGAGGGTCGTGTTGGTGGGCGTGGCGGAGGCGTCGTGGGCCGGCCAGTGCTGCAGGAGGTAGTGGGTCAGCGGGGAGTTGCCGTCGAAGGGCGGGGCCCACGCCAGCGACACGTGGCGGCTGGTGACCTCCCGCACGTGCACGTGACCCGGCGGGTCAGGTCGCTCTGGAAATGAGGACGATACGGGTGAAGTTTTATGGCGGGTTGTGAGTGGCATTGTCTCTCTGGAAGAGACGGAGGAATTGTGTGGCTCTTGTCTTGTCTCTATGTCTCTAGAATAAAATCTCGTATGCTGAATATCACTTTTTCTATCTGATACCTTAAGAGTACATTCAAAGTTCCTAATGTACAATCGTAAACTGTTGTTCGCTACAGGCTAATAGATTTCCCGTTCTTATCAAAGCAAAAAGAACAGTTTTTTGGGGGGTTGTAACCCAGAGCGCTGACCCCGAGAGAGAGAGACACTTTACCGACTACGTTGAGGAAGAAGGTCATGGAGTCGGAGCCGTAGCGGTTGGAGGCCTGGCACGTGTAGACGGCGGCGTGGGCGCGGGTCGTGGACGAGATCACCAACACTGAGGTGCGGCCGCCCTCCTCCAGCCTCACCTCCAGCTCCGGCGACGACGAAGCTGTCGGGGAGAGACAACGCACGGCGCACATCAGGTCACCAGCTGCGCCACTGACTGCTGAGGTGTCGCAGACACACCGACCGGTCTGTACTGTGAGGCAAAACTAACAGACTTGAGTTGTTCGTGAACGTGAGTGGTGTTAATTCTCCGATGGTAGGCGTTATTTGCGCCGAGTATGGTGAGATTGTATCAAGTATGGTGAACAGACGTATAATGATGACATCCAAGGTGTGGCTATGATATGGTGAAGACAAACGGGACGTGGCGAGGCATTTAGGGAATATGTTCCTTGAATGGTGAAGACCTACCGGGTATGGTGGGGTAGTACTGGGTACACTGGGGACTTACCGGGAATAGCGATGCCGTCACGAGTCCAGGTGATGGCCAGGGGCAGGTCGCCACGGGCAGGGCAGCGAAGGGTCAGGCTGTCTCCCACGGCTGCCGATTGGTTCAACACCCTCTCCTCCATACGCGCGCCCTCTGACGTACCAAAACACTCTTTAAACCACC
The DNA here is from genome assembly GCA_032361385.1 of Panulirus guttatus. NCBI lineage: Eukaryota > Metazoa > Arthropoda > Malacostraca > Decapoda > Palinuridae > Panulirus > Panulirus guttatus. The sequence continues at coordinate 7,884 of JAUUDW010637335.1, forward strand.
AGGGTCTCGACACATCCTATTATATAAAGCTTAAGTAGCTTTCAGCTTTAGCAGTATATAGTGTGAGCTGGTTTTTGTACAGCTTACTCTAAAGAATGGACATGGAGAAAAAAGATTGATTCATGATTGATGGGCCTTGTTTTCTGTGTGATTTTGCCGATAGGTTTTATAATCAACTTTGCTAAGGAAAGCAAGCGTCCTGTGGATTCCGCCGTCCAATCCTATCAATGTTAGTCATGGACATCACAGCGTTATGCTAAGTACGTGAGAGATCTACTTCATGTATCAGGCATCTGTAAAGGCCACTGAATAGCTGGGTGTAATCATTGGAGAAAATCCAGCTCTGTGATTTCGCGCGACAAGTGTGGATCATTACCCGCGAGAAGGTGGCGTTGAACTCACCGAGGACGGAGAGCGAGATGGTCTTGGTGATGGGCGGGTTGACGCCGTTCTGGGCCAGGCACAGGTACCGCCCGCTGTCCTCGGCCCGGGCATCGCGGATCCTGAGGGACCCAGGCCGCGGCGTCCTGATGCGCCACCCGTCACCGACCACGGCTGCCGACTCCTCCACTCCTGCGCCATCTGTGGACCAGACCACACGGGATCACAGAAGGAATTAGACGTCCAAATGACCAACCGGGGGATTACATCTCTCGGACGTGATAGCGCGGCCCTCGAGCACAAAGTTACGACTCCTGGGTATGATGGCCTCGCCTTTGACTTGACTGGATTAGATTCAGGTCAAGGGCCAAGCCATAATAACCGAGGACCGTACCGTAGTTAAATACTGTTAAGCAGTTAAAATATTGGCTAGGATACGATAAGGAACCGATATATGCAGTGTCGGGTGTAAGGAGAGGGAGGGAATGCTGTGAAGGATAGAGGGACCATCTTTCATATGGATCCTTCAATACACTCTTGTTCATCCTTTGGACTTTACCCAGAACTTACACCCTGTTTAACATACGACGTAGAAAAACGTACGAATATAGACAGTAGTTCTACCTATCTCAGAAAGCAAGAGAGACTGGCCAAGAATAGAAGAACCAAGAGGGTTATCAAGGCAGCCGCCCTCTTTGCTATGTTTGGGGCTCATAAGCTAATGTTCTTGGAGATTTTCTATCAAAACAGGAGCCGCCCTGTTGGCTTAGTTTGGTCCTCTCACACTCCGGACGCTAAAGACGTGTTTAGGTCCCGTTCGTGTCATGATTACCAGGCACAGTCTCATCCATGAATGAAGTAAAGATGATAATGGCGAAGGTGCCAAACTGATGAAAAAGTACAAAAAAGTTGGCTTCCAACAATAGACGTAAAGTACTAGATAACAGATGAACAGAAAGTCCTTTTCCTTAATACAAGGCGAAGTAAAATGCATCACGAACTACTAACAGATATCTAATCGTTAACATGACCCATCAAGATGGCTATGAATCCTGACCAAAAATTCATTTTTCCCAGAGTAATTCGTAGCTACCAAGCCGATGAACATCCGGCTTTGATCCCCTTTACACGAGTGATGTGGTAGCCATGCTGGTTGCAAATGGCTCACCGACCCGAAAACAGCCTGAAGTGACGGACATAACGGCTCAGTTACGATTAAATATCAGCCGGAGGGAAAATGTAGTGGGACTCAAAGCGTCATGGGAAGTAAAGAAGAACGGAGGAGGGAGTGACACGAAAAAGGAAAATGAAGATGAGACAGTAAAAGAAAATGTAAAAAGGGCGAGAGAGAGATGAAGAAAACTGAAGAGAAAATAGGAAGAGAGAAAGTGGACTTAAGGGAAAGCAAACACGATAATAAAAAGTGCACAAGTGACAACAGAGCACACGATACTGAAGACGGGAAAGTAAATGAAGAAAGGAAATTGATGAATGTTTTTTGAGGAAAGTTGTGAGTAATATTAGTACATGAAAGAGCAAGAGAGGAGCGTCCTACCGGAACCAATATCAGTAATATTGTCCAGTAATGATTTATCTACCGGTCATACTAGAGCGTCCGGGTGTTGCCAACTGTAATGTTCTCCCCTTAACTTTAGCTTCACGGTGTCACAATTCTTGCCTGGGTCATCTCCCGGGCGGCCTCACCCAGGCCCAGGCTCCCTCATGACCTGACCTGGGAGCCCCGTATGACCTGACCTGGAACAGAGTGTGACCTGACAATAATATTCTGCCATAAACCAGGTGGAGGCTGCGTCGGACCTTCATAAATATTTCCTCGCCACGTCCCGCTAGACCAGCGGCCACCGCTCGCGTCGCATCCCTCGTCAAGCTTGGCATTTGGAAACAAAAAAAAAAAAGATGCAGCACCAGCAGCAGCAGCAGGAGGAAGGCAAATCCCATAAAGTCTAGTGGAAGTAATGTTCATTTACTCTTGCCAGTGGTGACACTACCTGCCCTAACGCGGACGCTGGCGGCTGGGTAAACACTCAGAGTCAAAACGTAAGTAAGTGACTCACACTCGCAAGTGCGGGAACTGGACAGCTCCTATAGTGTAACACACATCACGCAATACACCTTCCAGTTTCGGTTCTAAAGCGTATACATTTTTGCGTGGGTTCCTTGAGATACCTGGTGACCTGGTCTGGGCCATGTGACCTGACATGGTCTGACCTGGGACCACGACTCTGTACGATCTAAACCCGACCCGTATGACCATGGCCTGTTCCGTTTGACCTGACCTGGGGGCCTTGCGTCCCCGTGTGTCCTGGACTCGTTTCCGACCGACCTGACAATAATATTCTCCAAAATAACCCAGGTGGAGGCTGGCTCAGATCTCCATAAATATTTCCTTGCCTTGTCCCTCCGGACCAGCCGTCACCGCTGGCGTTACATCAGCCGTCCGTCACCACTCGCGTTACATCAGCCGTCACCGCTGGTGTTACATCAGCCGTCACCGCTCGCATCACCGGTCAGCCGTCATGCTTGACACACACACACACACACAAAGATATAAGACATTCTGTAAAGTCTGGCAAAAGTAATGTTTTGTTTACTGTTGCCGTTGTTTACGTAGTGTGTGACAAGTTGACCCCCACTACTGTCCATCACGAGATGTAAACAAAGATCTTTGACAAGTTTGCCTTCAGTAAACCAAGGGCATTCCGGCCCATTTTCTGTTCGCTGACGTTGTGCATGGATGAGGTACGCCTGTCCGCGGTACATCCAGCCA
>JAUUDW010637357.1:0-11051 GCA_032361385.1 Panulirus guttatus
GTGGTCGTTGGCAACTCCGCTGTTGGAGGCCGAGTTGTCATTAGTGTCTCGCGTCTGCCTCGCTACATCTCAACCCTGTACAGACCATTCTAAGAAATTTGGTTTATGGTCAGATATCAGATATCTGCTGTGTGTAATCTGGGGAATTTAAACAGTCCTTCTTGAATAAACCATAAAGATAAACTGCCAGGAGATATTCTACCGAAGATTAATAACAGTTGTTAGTGAATGGAAAAAAAGTACCTATCCTTTAACGACACCAGGCGAAGTAAGACTGTTAAATTCATTTCTAGATAAAGCATCTGATCCTCAAACACAGCTCAGATAAGGATGCGTGGCGGGGTAAAATGCCAAGAGCTGTACTAAGGTCTTAAGTACGCCCTGTCACTTATGGCCGCATTCAGAACACATTTAATATATTTCCAATCAGATACGACGGCCCGGGTTGGGGGAAAGCTGTCAATATTTGACGCAAATGCTAATCTAATCATCGCCTTACATCATTCACAGTTCGTCGACAGTGGACACAGAGATGATGTGAGGAGAAAACAGACTCAGTAACGCACACACAAACACACTATCAGACTAAGCAAGAAAACTGTGGATGCCGACAGTTTACAAAGGTCTAAAAGTCTACTTGATGGTTTGGAAAGTTTATGAGTGGCGTCCCCGTGAGTGTAGGATTCTCTCACCTTACTGTATGAATAGATTAATACACACACACACACACTCACTTATGTCTTACGTCCAAAAGAATCTAGTATACCAAGGCACTTTTCATCAATGATGCTTTCAAAGATTTAGAACTTATAATAGACTTTAAGTACAGCTAAAATGTCGTCTGTAGCAGTGAGTATATATCTGATATCGACTGTTATCGTCAACGTTAGACTGTCTTGTGGAACAGGAGCCAGAGTTGCCTGGTAGTTCCTGTAATTACATCGATCTATTCCACATAAAGGGTATAAAGTATTAAGTATATAAAGTGTAAAGTGCAAAAATCTGGGTAGAAAACTTTGAATGATTTTTTCTTAAAGTATTAAGTATATAAAGTGTAAAGTGCAGAAATCTAGGTAGGAAACTTTGAATGATTTTTTCTCTCTTTTCATCGTCTTTATAGAATGAGACAGAACTAGTCGCTGTGACTATCAGACTGGCCCGAACTTGCTTTACAAACATTTATTGTAATCAAGAGTAACTTAGTGATGTGTCAGAAGGGCATGTGCTCCGTGAAATGCCAGACGGAGGTGTGCGGGAGGGCGCATCACGAGGGTGAGGTTGGGTGTTGGTGGGCTGGCGACAGGTCGTTATACTAAAACCCCATGGGACACGTTGCTCACGCACAGGCGCACACGGTGCCGGTGTAGCCTCGCCAGTGGATGCGATGGTTGGTCTCGAACCTGACGTACATTGTTGCCGTGTTGCCAGACGTCCTTACGAAGTTGGAGAACTCCGAACACTTCCTGGGGGGAAGAGAAGGATCGTCACAGGCAGGCAGGGAGTGCGATGATGTGAGCAGCGTCATGGCGTCTGGCCGTGAGTGATCGCTCGTCCCTCACTGTAAAATGGTATGGTGAAGATCAAGGAAAAGGTTTACTTTTTTCTCTGAAACTCTCAAGCATTAAGAAGAAATTTTCCTTTTGTGTTGCAGAATAGATAACGTCTGTCTTGCCGTTATAGGAATAGCACGCGATAATGCATATTACATATAATTTTGCTGATAATTAAGCATTTACTGCAGACTTATAGAGGTACGATTTTTTTCATCATTTGCATTCAGGAATAAAAGAACACGAGTTTGATGGAAAGAAAACGGGTTTCGAATTCTCCTGCTTGATATTCAAGAGACGAATTTATTTTTATGGTGAAGAAAGTAAAGAGAGAAATTCTAAAACTTCTGAAGGCAGTGTAAAACCTGCCTTTTCAAAGGAGGGCAGGTCGTCGCCATTAGGCAAACCACAAGGTAAAGACTCTCAAAGATCAGCGGTGCTGGGAAACAAGCAGGCCAGAGCGGGTCATCCTTGAGCTGCCAACGGCCACATAGTAATCATGTGACGCAGTAGTTTGCCCAGTACTTTATATGGTCTAGCCAATAGCGAGGGCACTCAAGAAGTTAGTTCTCGAGAGTAAGAAACGAGGGAAGATCTAAAGAGGCGGGAAAAGAGAACCAGCACAGAGATGTAGCGTTACTGGGTCAAATTTTGTGGTCAGAATGGGAAAGTTGATAAGTAAGATTGCTTTGGACTTGACTCATTCTACTAAATATACAGAGTTATATCCTCTCCAGCACTATTTCAGACAAAGGTGAATCAATCCTTTGTTACAATCGAAGAAACTTTATAAGCAAAGAATTATAGACATCTGAACAGAAAGAACTCCCAGTAAGAGAAGAAAGAATGTTGTGGTTGGATCTTGCCATGCTAAAGTCTTGCTGATGGTAGCAGAGAAGACTGTGAGTTTCAAGATCATTCAGGAATTAAAGAGTTGGGAAGATATTCGAAGACTTGGGAAATAATAGGCCAGAATAACAGCACGATAAATGAGAGGATGAAAAAGGTATCCCTTCATACTGATAAGCTGTACCTACGTACTCTTCCAAAATGATGGAAAAGTTTCCCGTCAGAGATACTAAATATTTTGCGTGGCTGTTGGCGGAGTTGAGTCTTCCTTCCTGTGTGACCATGAGACTTACCCTGCTCTCCGGATTGCTACGGCTGTGTGAACATACCAGGACAGATGTGTTCCCAGTCACACGCTACGAGAGATTCTAGCGTATGCGACTTGAAAGTACGATTTCTGAACGGTTCTTGGTAATATATGGCCTTTGTTATTCTATTTGATCATGAACTGCGTTTATATTTCATTTATTTCTATTGTGGTTCTTGAATGGCTTACATCATTTCACAGCTGCATGGTAAATATACTGTATGCTGCATTATGATCGCCCTTTTAATACATACTTGTCACACAATGGTTGTGTTGTGGTGTTATATGAAAACAAAGCGAGGAAGAAGTCTTGGTCGTAGCTCGCCCGCCTCCATGCCATGCATCTTGTACCTTACTCTTGCCGTGTGAGACGACCAGATAACATAGACGGTACATTTCAGATATACGAATCATACTCAGGCTGACTCGTAACCATTGCCAGAGGTCAGCAGCTATAGGACAATTTGTAAAAAGAGTGCAGTGATGAGAAAACAGTCTGCAAACAGCACTCTTTTTTTTCTATACATGATTACAAGGATTAATCCTATTCTCTAAGAAAACGATTTCCCAGACATTATGACACACCTGACTATGCTAGTGTCACTTACCTGACATGATGCAGTGTGGCCCATCTGACTGTAGCAGTGTGACTTAACCGACGCTAACAGAGTGACCCGCCTGACCACGACGCTGAGACCCACCTGACCGTAGCAGTGTGACTCACCTGACCGATCTGTTATTCACGACGACGGCCAGTTTGTCCCTGTGGCAGCCGCGGCTCTTCTGCATCCCTCCCGACGGCACGGTGAAGGTGATGACGCTGTCCGGGTGCGTCTGTCACAGGCGTAACAAAACAAGTTAGTTGACCGCACTCGCTTTACCCACACACTTTACTCAGACTTTGTCCCTCGTCCACAGACCTCGCTCATGAATCCTTGCCCGAGGAACTCGTAACTAAAATCCCCACTAAATCGTACATAGTTTAAAAAAAATACTAACATTTACCTAATTAAACAGTAATTAGCTGTGAGAGATACCAGACTAAATAACTGAAAAATTTTCATCAGAGGAAACTCCCATGTAAGCTACTGTTCCCTTACCCAACTTACAAACGAATTGGAACACTAGAAGTGTTACCAAGGGAGTCTAACACATTGGTAGACTGCAACTGTTACGAAGGAAGTTTAATACACTGTTTCACTGGAACTGTTACTAAGGGAGCCTAACACACGAGAACACTTGGGTACAGCAAGAAAGAAAGATATTGAATTGCTCTCAAACAAAATATTGATATGGAAGAGCACCACACAACATAACACAACATATCATAAAATAATACAGCATGATGCAACTTTACGCAACATGGCAAAGTATGACATACTATATTACAGGAGCTCAACACAGTTTAATTGAACTACATCACAAGATGAGCATAAGAAAATTAGGAAGACAGGACAACATGAGAAATAATTCCATATCACAGTACAGTTCGATACAGCAGAACACTTCATTATGACAGAACACGATCGGTATGACATCATCAGAATATGACAGACTAGCACAAAATGACAGAACACCACAATATGACAAACTAGCACGATACGACAGAACAACACAATATGACACGACTTAGAAAAATGCAGCACAGCGCAGTGAACTTTGGCCAAATTTCTCTTGTGTTTCTGATGATGACGTAAACCTATCGATAAATTGCAGTCATTAAAAAGAATATTAATATGTTAAGTTGTATCCCTTAAGATGACTTTAAAAGCATGCGTTATAATTTTTAACATGACTCTAACACAATATACTATAATCTTAAAACGACTTTAAAAGGCCTGATTATAACGTACGACACGCCTTTTACGCAGCAATATATAATGTTTATAGCAAAGACGTGTAATATCAAACACGTTTTTAACACAAGATTGTGTAATCATTAACACGATGAAGTGTAATCTTAAGCAAGACCCTAACACAGTAATTTGTAATCAGCGCAGTGAACTTCAACACGGTGAAGTTTAATCTTAAAAGCAACTCTAACACAATAACATGTAATCATTAGCACCATTAGATGTAATTAGTAACACGACTCTTACATATGTAAGTATGATTTTTGCAGAGAGGAAGCCAAGTCCAATATTTGCTGAAGTTTCTTATGTATGTGTGGTAATAACTAACTGCTATGACATCTCAGATTCTGTGCTTGCCATTGTTTCATAATTTGCTGTCGTCTTTGTTATCATCTGTTTGTTATCTTTACCCATTTGTACATATAAGGTGGGAGCAATACACTCATAAACGTCTTTCTTAACCATTTGTTTCTGTATCTTTATCATTCTATACGATTTTGGATTCCCCTGTGGTCTGTGCTTTGGCTTTCCCAAGTGGTATTTCCATTTACATATATATAGAAACCTTACCCATGTCGGATCTAAGCGGACTTAGTGAGGAAATGTAAACATCTGTCATTTACAAGGAGCATGAAACATGTACAACCTGTTTACTGTTGGGGTACTCAAGGAGGTGGCGTAAGCTGATGTTTACGATAAAGAATCCTTGAAAGCACCAACAGTATTAGAATTTGCACGTAATGGAGCACAGCAGCATAATGCAGTACAACATGACACGAAACAACACAGAATGATGCAACCAGGCGTAGCACAACACAGCATGTAAGCATAATGCAGTGCTGCTCACAGTGATACAGTATAACACAGCATGATTCAGCATAGTACAACATAGTACAGCACTACTAAACACAGTACAACATAATTCAAAGCAACACACACACACACAACACAACACATCACAGCGCAATATAATACGATGCAATAGATATAACATAGCACTCTACAACACGTGTCGCATTGGAACATATAAACAACACAGCATAATACAACAGAGCCCAACATGATGCACCACAACATGATACAACACAACACAACACAACATGATACATCATAAGACATACTGCAACACACCACAACACAACCTGATGAAGCGCAGCACAACATGCTACAACACAACACATAACAACATAATGCAGTATCACATATGACACAGTATGACACAGCACGACACAGCGTAATAATGATACGCCATTACGTCACTTGACAAAGCATGACACAGCACGATGAGGGTAAATACGGCAGAATTCATCATACTAGTGCACCTTAGACTTCAGTATGACAGAACCACTCATCATGGCACAGTATGACAGAGAGCAGCACAAGGCAGCATAACAACACAATACAACATAGAATCACAACTGAGCAGCCGACCTACCGTGTAAGTCCAGCGAATGTCGATGTTGTGGGGGTATTTGGCTGGGTAGTTAGGAGATTGGTTAACCTCACACGTACCAGGCGCCACGTAAGTGTTGACTGAGGATAGATCGGGAAGAATTAATCGTCTCACAGGGACCAGATCCCGGCAGAATTACATAGTCGACTTACAGGGTCTGGATCCTAGGAAGAATTCGTCGTGCCACAGGAAGTAGATTCTGAGGAGAATCAGTGATCTCACAGGAACAAGAACCTGGGGAGTGTATAGAGGGATGTGATATGATGAATGATACCGTAAGAATGTTGGAATGGATTACTGAGTTTGCTAAGCTTTGGTAATAAACTTTGTTACATGATGCCTACATGTGTGAAGCCAATTGAAACTGGTAAGAATGCAGGCGCCTTACCCTATTCTGGAGTCCCGTTTCTCCTGAGAATGAAATTTTTGAGACGTGCTAAACCATTCATCTTACAAGGATTAGGTTTCAAGCACTTGATTAACGGAGAGTAATATGTATTATCAGTTAATCTTACATGGAAATTAAGTTTCAAGTTTTTGTTCAACAGATAGAATTAGGTTCCATGAACTTGTTTCACCATAAGAAATATAGATTAATGATTAATCTCACAAAGATTAGGTTCCAAGGACTTGTTCAGCAGAAAAGAAAATGGTTGGATAATCATTTCAGTGGGATTATACTCCAAGTTCTTATTCACCGGACCAAAACACGAAGAAATGATTACCCTCACTTTAAGGTCCAAATTTGTTAAGTAAGGAGAAAGAAGAACTAGATACTCAACTGACCTTCAAGAGGTTGGTATCTGTGCACTGACAAAACACAGGAGCGGGGAAAATATCTGATCTCCTCCCTCTACGTTGTTGCCACTATTTCCTGATAATCACTTACGATACATGGCTTCTTTTTTACGTTACTATTACTGCTTTTTTCCTTGTTATCAATGACCCATTTCCTTGTCTGACGATAATGTAATATCTGCCGTTAGAGCAATATCTTAACATCATTGTCACGTATCCTTGTCCGAGATCCGCCTCATCATTTCTCAATCACTATGACAAGACGGGCAAACTTCAGGTTTCTCTTGAAACATGTTCTTCACTCACTGATAGATATGTATCTTACTTCTAGAAGTAAATAGGCAGCATTTTTACTGGTGCGTAGAGGGCCTTCGTGAGCTGAGGGATTTTTATACGTCCTGGCCATTTGAATATGGGATTCTCTTTAACCTGTTGCAAATACTAGAACTGTGTTTTTGACGGTGTGTCAGCTGTAGATCGCTTTAAGGACATCATTTAGTTTTCCAGAATTAAACATTTCTTTTTCCCTATTGGTGAAGGTCTCTGTTTGGTGGAGGGTTATTATGAGTAAGAGGTCCTGATGGGTGAAGAAATCTGAAGGGTGGAGGTCCCTTATGAGTAAATGTTTCTGGTAATTGGATTTTTTTGATACATGGAGGTTTCTCTAAAGGAGTGGAGGGCTCTCGTAAATCAAGGATACACCGTTAATGGAATCTGTCTCTGTAAGGCTCAGGATCCCGCTTAGTCAAAGGCTTTCGTGAGAGGGGATTGAAGTGGGTAAAGAAAGAAAGGATCGTGTAAGGTAGAGTCCTGCTAACTAAAGGGTCTTCATGAGAGGACGGTCGGTACTCTTGGATGAATGTTCCTCATAGATGGACAGCCTTATCTGGTAGGGGCTCTTGGTGGTAGGTTGTGGGTAAGTGGCGCCCACGTTGAAGGAGCCTATGTAATCTGCGTCTAGCGGTGGAAAAGATGGGGACACAGTAACAGAAATCGAAAATAGACCTGAGGGTCAGGTGGTGATGCTACAGCAACTCACGTACCACGGTGACCAAAAGAGGCAAAACACTTCAGCTGGTGACTAACTATTGGTTATGGTAGCTGTCCTGTGTTCGCTGTCTGTGTTCGAGGTGTTTGTGCCGCACCAGTAGCAGAAGTCCAGCTCCTCCTCATATTCGTAGGACTCCTCATCCTCGAAGCTGTAGCGTCGCTTACTACGCCGCAACAACTCCTTGTCCTCTTGGGCCTCCTGCAACACAGCCAGGATTGCTTACTGCAACCAGACTGTCTCTGTTGATTAACACACACACACACACACACACACACACACACACACACACACACACGCACGCGCGCGCACGCACTCTCACTACTCCAAGACGCCTCCCCACCTCCTAAAGAGAGCATTTATATTTGGAGACAGCCATACTATGATCAGGCGCTCAAAACCACTCAGAAGATAATCTTTGCAGTTAGAGCAAAATACGGGTGTTACTTGTGGTGTGATGTTATATCTGTCATTGTAAGCATGGCTGAGGAAGGTTGCCAGTGCACTCAAGCACCTACAGCCCATCAGATCTGACATGACGTTACTCAGTGTGACACGAAGTTGTTAAAAGGAAACAAACTATAACACTTGACTCTGGACCACTAATTATATTATCTGTGCAGTTCCCGAGGCACAGAAGAAAATCGATATTCATGAGAGTTAACGAGGAGAGTAATACCATAATTTCCATATCATGAAAGTTAATCAGAGTTACTTGCTGCTTATTTGATTTCTAAAATCGCATTAGTTATTCTTTTTTTACCCCCTTAACTCTTGTTACGAGCGCCCGAATCCCAAGTGCTCTTAAACTGCTCAGATTCTGATAGACTAATTACCACTACTGGGCGCTCCAAGAACGCTTATGTAAGTGTTTGACGCTAACCCATGACAATACCTGATAATGTTCACCTCTGACAGTCATGTGAAAGAGATTAGTAAAATATACTCAATGCATCAAACAATCTAAAGCGTAATCTATATGTACATATTGCCAGGATCTCTAACACGTAACGGTGAGTACATACACGGTTGATTTTATCTTAGAGACATTGTATGTCTTTTTTTGGTGAGATTTATTTTTGTTAAAGACTCCAGTCGGGGAAAGAAGTCTTCATCAAGGCTACGTCTTGGATAAATAACGAAGCAAAGGAAAGAAAAAAATCAGCGTGAGAGGATCCCTGAAGTTAAGTGGCAAAAACAAGATGTGTTTTGTAGGTAAGTTTAAAGTGGAGGGGAGTAGAGCCAGCAGTCCTGACACACAGGGAGTAATTATGATGGTCCACGCACCGCCTGAACACTCCTAAGTCAGGACGGTTGTACTTACCTGGGAGGCTGATGTCTATAACCTACTGACTCAAGAAGGTTTTAAGATGGTCCAGGCACCAATTGGAAACTCCTAAGTGAGGACGGTTGTACTTCCCTGGGCTGTTGGTACTGGACTTCACATCAACACTTATAGTAGTACTTTCCTGGGTGATTGCTGTCTACAGCTTACCGACACAGAGGGTTTAAGGTGGCTTAAGGAAGGTAATAATACTTTGGGCGACGCGCATCTGTGTGTATGTGTGTGTTAAGATGGTTCCGGCCATCACTTCAACACTCCTATTTCAGGACGGTAAGTACTTCCTTTGACAGCTGATATCTACAGCCTGCTGACACGGGGGTGGGTCTAAGTTGGTTTTAGGCATCATTTTAACAGTCTTAAATCAGGACGGTCGTATTTCCCCTGAGCGACTGACTGCTGTCTCATACCTACTACCCCAAGTTTTGTAGTAGGAAAATTAAGGAGGCTGTTATCTTTTAACTTCTGTATTGACGAACTCTCAGTTGGATGATCTCTATCGCCGAAACCAAAATCATATGTTATGAAGCTCCACAGGAATCGGTGGCAGTTTCTGTTATATCTTTTAACAGTAGGGAAACGAAAGGGCTTCGTAAAGCAGGGGAAGAACTGGCATGTTTTTCTCGTTAGATCACATGGACATGAGAAGCTTTTTTTCCACCATGTGTACAACCTTCAAACACACGGTGTCCGTAAAGTGATTGCCAGTAACGCTGCAGAAAGAAAGAGCCATGGAAGATGATTATGGATTCTGTCCTCTCTCTCTCTCTCTCTCTCTCTCTCTATCTTTCTCTCAAGTTTTCGTGTCTTTTTTCCTCTTCTCTTTCTTTCTGTCCGTCTTTCTTTCTTTGTCTCTTCATCCTTCTGTGTCTATTACTACTGTACCTAAATCTAGGTAGACCACACCTTTGTTATGCGGTGCAGTTTTGGGCGACCCCGACATACGCAAGGATATTCTTAAATTGGAAGCAGTGCATCAAAGAGCAACTAAATTGATCCCTTCCATGCGTAGCAAACCAGATGAGAGAACATGAAAATTAGACTTGTTCTCTCTAAGGAAGGGGAGTCTCCGAGACAGATTAATAGAATGTTTTAAAATAAAGGATTCAATAACGTCGATATTGAAAATTTCTTTACAATAGCGCCAGCGCTACCAACGAGATAAAATGGACAAAAACTCTGAGGTCACCGAGTTAATCTGGACTGTACGAAATATTTCTTAATCAACGACATTATTGATGAGTGAAATAAGCTCCCAGATACTGTTGTTCAGAGCAAAACCCTTAACATCTTCAAAATTTGGCTTGATCATCACTACTCACTCTCCAGCGTTTAATATTTACTCATTCATCATAACGCAGTGGTATATCATGTTACCTTCTGAACCCCTGATCTCTCCCTGGCCGCGGTGCGGTAACAAACCAACACTGACTAACCCATGCCAAGAGCTTTGAGAGAGCATGATATACTGTATCATTCTTCAATATCAGGAATGATATAGACATGGTAAGGCAAGAGGCTGGAGCTCATGTTTAACCTTATCATTGTTTTTGTAACAAAAAAGAATGAAGGGATGCATGCCTTTGTTGATGGGACGCATGACATATTCATGTCACTCCACCTTACGACTTTCCAATACAAATTTCCTCCAGGCATATTAATCCTGCAAGGTATTTTTTTCTACCTGATTTCCGTCCGGCGTGTTGCCAGTGGGAGTGGAGGGTGGGAGAGAGTCTTTGCTTTGCTATCCTTTTCTTCTACTGCTTTTAAGGGGACTGCATTTTCTTTTTAAGAAGTGTTAAGGCCAGACCAACTCGCTTGGACCTTGGGTCTGTGTGGACGCTCTCTCTC
>JAUUDW010637368.1:0-11051 GCA_032361385.1 Panulirus guttatus
CGTTAGCGAGGCACCGTCAGGAACAGACAAAGAATAGTCGCATCCGCTAATATCCATTCTCTAGCCGTCATGCACAGAAACCACAGCACCCTGTGCAAATCCAGGCCGCACAGACCTTTCCATGGTCTACCCCGGACGCTTCACAAAACCTGGTTCACTCCAGTGACGACACGTCGACTCCAGTATGCCATAACGTTCCAATTCTCTCTACCCCGTGCTCACCCTTCACCCGCCTGCATATTCAGGCCCCGATCGCTCAGAATGTTTTTCACTCCATCCTCGCATCTCCAATTTGGTCTCCCCGTCTTCCATGTGTCCTTCGATTCTGACACAAAAATCCTCTTTGTCAACCTTTCCTCACTCATTCTCTCCGTATGTCCAAACCATTTCAACACATCCTCTTCTGCTCTCTCAACCACACTCTTCTTATTACCAAACATCTCTCTTACCCTTTCATTACTTAATCAAACCGTCTCACACCACATATATTCCTTAAACGTTTCATTTCCAACACATCCACCCTCCTCCGTACAACTCTATCTATAGCCCATACCTTGCATCCATGTAATATTGTTTTTTTTTTTTATGTTGAAGGCTCCAGTCACGGACAAACGTCCACATCAAGGTATCAATTTTTGCTCTCCTGGTTAACTCTATCTTTCCGCACATTCTTTAGCGCTTCCAGAATTATGGGCCCCCCTTCACCCACTCTTTGACTCACTTCCACTTCCATGGTTCCATTCGCTACCATGCCCACTCCCAGGTATCTAAAACACTTCACTTTCTACAGGTTTTCTCCTTTCAAACTTACACCCCAACTAACCTGTCCCTCAATCCTGCTGAACCTAATTACCTTACTTTTATTCACATTTACTCTCAATTCCTACCTTTCCGCACTCTTGCAAAACCAGTCACCAGCTTTTATAGCTTTTCACTCAGTTCTGCCACCAGTGTTGTATCATCAGCAAACAATCACTGACTTTTTTTCCAAGTAGTGTTAAGGCCAGACCACCTTGCTTGGACCTTGGGTCTGTGTGGTGTGTGTATCTATGTAACTCTGTCTCTCAAGTCAAGAGTCTGGAGCTCCAGTTTATCCTTACTACTGCCTCAATAATAAGAAAATGAAGAGAAGCATGTCGTTGGTGATGGGATGTATGAAATATTCATGTTCATTCTGCCTTATGACTTTTCTACAAAAATTTCTTTAAGGCATATTGATCCTGCAAGGTATTTTCTTTTTCTTCCTGTTGTCCGCCTGGCATGTTACCGGAGGGAGTGGAGGGCGGGGAAAGAGCCACTGCTTTGCTATGCTTTTTTTTTTCTTGCTTTCAAGGGGATTACATAATTTCTTTTTAAGCAGTGTTAAGGCCAGACCATCTTACCAGGACTATGGGTCTGTGTGGTCCGTGTATCTATGTCATGTCTTTCCAAACAACCAGAACCTGTAACTCATTTCCCAGGTGCTCTCATCCCTTACAGACTGCATACTTGTCCTAAATAAAGTTCATGAGATGGCCTTGATTAGGGTCGTAGTTGCCCGTGCCTTCTCAGCTAACATTAAAATGAAAATACGGCATTAATTATGGGTCCCTCCTGAGCAGTGTTCCGCAACCGGAGTGCCTCAACAATGTCCCTCGTGTGCTCTGGGACATCCCTAATTAGGGAAACAAAACGTATATGGCACTGCCTTAACAAACGACTGTAATATATGTTATTTACAAATACATTGTATAACTACGGCTTTGTACTAAGCATGTACTTTAGAGGCGATGAAGTGGTATGTAAAGGCAAGTTTTCGGTCGTATACTTGCATCCAACTTATATGTATATTGCTGTATTTGAAATATTTATGTAGATCACTTGAAATGATATGTGATTATGAAGGCGCAACATTTGTTTTAATATTCTTTTCATGTGTGTGTAGCGTAGATTTTCGTTTTCATTCTTTTCCATGGATAATGAGATAACAACAGTAGAATACTGGCGAAATCTAATTCTGAGTGCCGCGAGGATCCAGCAGGGTCGAAACTGTGTCTTGAAATAAAGAATAAGGTTTGAGGCACACTGTCCTTGAGTTCCCTCCCCTCCCTTACTTGAACAGAAAGGTCTGATAAGGGCTGTAGTCCGTCTGAAAGGTGGCCACAAGATGAAGCTAGCTTAGGTGCTCCTGTCCGCTGTAATTTGTCTCTCTCTCTCTCTCTCTCTCTCTCTCTCTCTCTCTCTCTCTGGTGTTCGCATGTCAGAGTATTAAGAACCTATAGGAAAAATCTGAGCATTTCCCCAAACTTCTCAAACTCTCCAGGTTATTCAAGTATTTTCGTAACTTAACCAAATAATACGGGTAAAGAAGATCATGAACGAGAGAGCAGGGAAGAGATCCATAAAACTGACTGCGGGAGACCAGAATATGCAGTACATTAAGATGCTTTACCTTCTCAACAGCGTGGAGTGCTCAGTAGCTTAGTTGATAAGTGAATCAGTGGGTTCTCCAGGAAGCGGATTATCGCTGTTGTGAGTGGTAACAATAGGTTGCTGTGTCAAAGCGCGCGACAGTGGGTCTGGGGGAGACATTGTTCCTTTGCTTCAGTAAGAGTATTAGAGGAAGATCTTGTTAGGTTGAAAGAGCGTAAGATCCTTTGTCGTATGTCTTAAAGTAGCAGAGAGAGAGCGCTTCTTACATGTCTGAGAGTGTAGCAATCGAAGCTCTCTTACAGTCTGCGAGTGCGACAGAAGAGGGTCTTGTTGTACATACGTTTGAGTGTGAAGCAAGGGAGGCCTTTTCACGCAGTTCAAAACGCGAGGGGAGGAGCTCTTACATAACCTAGGGGAACAGCAAAGGAAATTCTCTTAACGTGTCTGAAAGCACGTATGTAAGGTCGATGTAGGGAACTTTTCTAATGCGCCTGAGGGTGAGGCAAGAGAACTCTTTCTATAATTTGAAGAGAGTAACACGAGGAGCTCCTCTTATACTTCTCAAAACAAGAGAGGAAGAGTTTATCTCATATGGGTGAGACAGGAGCAAGGCAACTTTTTGTATGTGCATCTGTTGAGTACAGCAGATGTTGCTCCACTTTTGAGTCTGAGAGTGCGATAGAAAGAACTTTTCATATACATCTGAAAGCAGGAGAGGAAGCTCTTTTGAAAAGCTTACTTTTAAGAGCCCAAGTGAAGGAACTCAACATATAAAGCTGAGAAACTGATAGATAAAGCATTTCTTATATGTTTAGAAGTGCGACATGGAGAGTTCATCGTGTGCATGTGAAAGCACGACAGGTGGATGCTTTCCTAATGCGTCTGAAAGCGCGACAGTTACAAGGAAGTACATGTAAAAGTTCGCTGACTGTAGACCCGGTAGTTCTTGACCAAGTTTCCGATGGAGGACAACAACGTCCTGCGGTTATAATCTCATTTACGGCGGAGACAAACAACAGGGCAACTCCCCCTCAGCCACTCGCTCCGGCATAACTGGCGCGGGGAAGAAACATGAGGTAGGACGCTATGTAGAATAAAAAGAGTATACTGCCGTGGAAATTTAACAGGAATATATGAGAGGAAAAAAAAGAATATGGATGACCTCCTTTTACACATATAACAATGTATCCAAGGAGACCAACTCTTCCTTTACGTACAAAAGATTGGCAGAATGTTCCGTCCTCTATTAATGTAAGCATACGTTTTGCAATCACCTGTTGTTCAGCCGTCCCAGTTATACGATTATTAGCCAGAGGTCATATATATAACAGCTTTGTTTGTGTCATTTTCATACGGCGAAAGTTAGAAGCAACTCCAGAATCACCTTCATACTAGACAATCAAAGACTTGTGATCAGTTTGAAGGAACCTCGTCAAGACAATCTCACCATCATACACCATCTTTTATATATTAACCTTGTCCTTTTGTTCGCATTCTTGCATATCTTTTCATCAATCTTAAATGGTAATTCTACCAAATATGGGATACTTTTAACGTGTCAAAAAGAGGAATACACGACGTTTTTTTAACCACTTTCACAATTCATATCCAGACGGCGAAAATCATAACAGTGTCAATAAAGACACTCCAATTCAGGAAAATCTGGTGTGACTGGAACGGAATAAAAATCCACGAAGAGGGGCGTTTGATGTTTTCTCTTTCTGCAGACCGTCAAGTGAACAGAACCAACACAGAGGGCTTTTGAATGGCGGGTAAACAGAGGCAACATCTGGCACTCAGACTGTCAGGTGATTTGAGGCGCCGTCTTCAAACTGTCAGGTGAACTGACGCCCCAGTCTTCATACTCTCGGGTGGACTGAGGCACTACTTGGCCTTTAAACTGTCAGTTTTCAGACTGACAGGTGAACAGAGGCACTACCTGGCCTTTAAACAGCCAGTGTTCAGACTCTCAAATGAACAGAGGCACTACCTGGCTTTTAAACTTTAAACACTCTTCAGACTGTCAGGTGAACAGAGGCACTGCCTGGCCATTGACTTGATAAACTTCGGGCTGGCAGGTGACTAGAAGTACTATCTGACCTTTAAACTATCATGTGAATTGACACCTGGTCATCAGACCATCAGGTGAACATAGACTCTACCTGACCTTTATACTGTCAGGGAAACTGACCACCTGGTCATCAGGCCATCAGGAAAACAGAGGCATTACCTGATCTTTAAACTGCCGGATGAACTGACCACTTGGTCTTCAAATTGTCGGATAACACAGTGTCGCCACCTGGTCTTCACCAACTTCGAAGAAAAAGGGAAAGACCATGTTTCCCCACATACCAGGCCAGAGGGGGAAGGTTCTCCCGTCAGTGCCGACAGAGGAAGTGTATTTTTCATTCCCACTATGAAAGAGGGGGAGCTGGTAGCGAGGGAAGGATGTAGGAAGGTTTCCTAAGTTTTCCTAACCACTGTAAGAGAGAAACATTCTTGCCTATGTTTGAGAAGCGAAATCAAGTAAGAAGCAAGTCTTACAGAAGCTGTGGATTTTTTCTAACTTACTGAGCTCAGAAAAGAGAAAGTTAAGAGGTGATTTAAAACAGGTATACAAAATCACCAAAGGCTTCGGTAGTCACGATCTAACAAGCTATTTTAAGCTTAATTGATCTGTTTTCACTCATGGTAATGGACACAAGCTCATGGGCAAATGTCTTCCCTCAAATGAGGCGAAGCGCTTTTCTTTAACAGGATTTTTAATGTAGAGTATGATTTACCAATAGAGTGGTCAAAACAGTGCTATACGTGTATATACGTTTAAGAAGACATGATGAACATTTCTCTTCATGTCCACGGTTAACATTACTTACGCCTCCTTCGTCATATAAACAGTTTGTAGGTTTTTCTCTGAATTAGCTGTATGACTTTCTGCACTTTACAAACTACTATAATAGTTTCTTATATCTGCCACTATGACAGCCTCGATAGCACCCAGTGGTTTGTTGATGTTTGAATTCCTTTGTTTTTCTCTGTACTCCTTTGAAGTGGAGCAAAGTACGAAGCATAAAGAGTCATACAAAGTACAGAAATCTGTGGACAGTTGGCTTTCAAAGTTTGGAAATTCAAAACTCATGAGGCGAGTATTAGGAGTTATTGTATTCCATGTGGCACATATACCTACGCTTGGAGGTGTAGACATATACAGCTATTAAATACAGATTATAGTAAGAGATCTGATGGTACAGAGGGGAAGCAGACTTGGACTGTTAGGTTTCAGATAAGATGATCAATGGAAGAGGCAGACACATGGTGTTCTACGAGGAGGAGGTTAAAGCTAAGAACAGAAATGTTACAGGAAAAGATCGAGGGAGATCAAGGTCTGAAAGCTGTGTCTGAAGAAGTCACTTAGTCCCATTTTACTTGATGGTAGCCAAATGGCACCCTGGGAACTATCCAGTCCCCTTCAACCTGTGGTGCGGGTCAAATCCGGCTCCGGAAAATCATATAATTGTCGTTCATGATATATCTTGTTCGATAAAGCAAGGGGAAACTGGTATAGTGAACAAGGTACTGTGTACGTTATGTCTTGTCAAGTATTGTGCATGAGATGAAGAGAGTATGAGAATGTGGAATTAATGTTGGCAGCCCATATGTGAATGAGGCTAGGAGAGAAAAAAGAGAAGACAGTAGCAATTTGGGTCAGTGAGGAGTAGGTGACAAACGCCGCAGTGCTGGCTCACTGGGCGACCGTTGCTAACCCTCACGACACCCAGACTGTAGTGCCTCGCTGCTGTTGCCTGCCACCCATTGCCTCCTTTCTCTTAAGTCTGTCTCATGTCACATGCTGTTTTCTGGGATATGCACGTAACTCGTGTAAGAGGTGGCTGTTCTTGGGAGAGACGATAACGATAAAGATTTGCATTGCAGGTGTTTACCCAGGTGACCTTGACCTGAGAAACGTACAGAGGAACAACTTGAAGGTGAGGAGCTGAAAGACATACAGAGGAATCTCGACAGATGGAATGCACACCCACACCAAGACCTGCAGGGCATGACTGAGATTCCTGACAAAGAAAAGGTCATCAGATAAACCTCTAGTGAAGGAGCATCAATCCATCCCTGTAGTGGTTAGCGCCACTGACCATGAGTCAGCACATGCCACCATGGGGTCGGATCCGCATGGGTTCGAGTCCTCAACGTGGTAGTTGGCCTACACCTAACCAAGGTGCTCATTCTCCCATCGGGGCTAGTCGATGAATGTGTGTGTGTGTGTGTGTGTGTGTGTATGTGTGTGTACATGCATACACTGATGTAAAACACAACACATATATGAGATAAAAGACGGGGCAACACGAGTGTAAAACTCTCTCCACGTAACACACCAACAAATGGTAATTCCACAGACAAACAGTACTCACAAGCGGGATATTTGCAGCTCTATATCCTGGGGTAGGAGCGTCAATCCACGAACCTCGCAGCTGATGCTTATATCCCTGCATTCACAGCTGGGAGCCGACGCCGAACAGATGAAGGCTGCAGTAAAGAAGATAATACCGTCATCAGAACTATACCACCTGTACACGCGTACATGTACACAACATGCAGAAGAACATGCAATGCAACACATTCAAGGCGGATAGCAATTTCAGATCAAGGCTATTGAATCCTACAGTGTATTTTCTCTCACCACATGTCTACTCGCTATTCCAGTGTTCTTTCTGTTGCAGTCCAATAAGAGATTCATTTTCTATTATTCTTGGTCTAGCCTTAACGTCTGTGTTGCATATAGTCAGATGGCCACTCAGCGTACTAAATGATATCCATAACAGCGTCTCCCTTGTCTCTGTGCATTTAAAGTATTTCCCATTTCTAAAATCAATGTACACCATAAGGATTGATCAAGCTCTACCCGGAGCGGCGCCGGGGCATTTTCTGTGTCTATACTTAACCTTCTGGAACAGATAATCTAACAGCCAACCCAAGTCCCCGACCGCCACGATCTCTCTTCCAACACACTCGACCTCTTGTTTACTTCTGAATCCTCTCACTATGAATTAATCGTTTCTTCCCCCTCAGAATCCTCCAACCACAAACTTATTTCTATCTTTAATAATTCGGTACGCCAACCCTCTCTCCACTCCCTTCGAAACGTTAGCTTTGGCACTCCGGAAGTGCTCAGTGGTCATCCTTGTCCGGCATTTTTGTTGACCTTCTTCCCTGGGACGGGTGCTTCTTCTCTGGTCGGGGTGCCTCGTGTTGTGCTGAACTCACAGAGAGGAAGGTTGTCTTTACTGGGATCGAGTCCTACGTCCTAACTATAACTAAGTCTTTCTCTCCGCCCCAGTCATGGTTTTATCTTCATCTGTGTGTCACATCAAAGGCAAGGTGTACCGGGCCACGAAACTCCTCCTATCCCCTGAATCCCACTCTGCTTTCATTTCCGCTCGCAAAGATATTCTTTATGGTCAGCCACATCGTTATAATACAAGAGTGTGTTATTTTTTTTTTCTCTATTGACAAATCTTTCCGTTCCTTACCCAGAAATATCTCCAAGAACTTGTGTACTTCAACTTGTCCCTTTCTTCGTCCTGATCGATGTATGGATTTCTCTTCAACCCATTAAGCCGCCATTTTTGGCACCTTAATTTCCTCTAATTCAACTTTGCACGGTTCTGCTTCTAGTCCTCTGTCCTTATCCCCTCCTGCTGAACCCATGCCATCTACTATAACCTCCTCACCTTAATTTATTCCGAGTTCCCAGTATTCAAGGCGCATGGCCTGAATGGTACAGTATACCTCCTCAAACCCCATAGGACTGTGCCTGTAAGCTCTGATGCTTCTTCACCTATATCGCCTTTATCCAAAAACCCTGACACTTTCTTTCTCTTGGAAGCACGCCTTGGAGCAGTCTCTGTCTAGGAAAAAAAAGGCCTCTCTAACCCCTCCACCCAGCGCCCCATTACTCTAGCTTAACTATCTCCAAAGTCTTTGAAACCTTCCCAAATTGTCACTTTCTCAGATAATTAGAAAAATCTCATTACCGTATTTCAGATCACCAGTCTAGATTTCGCATTGCAAAGTGTACTGGAGATCTTTCATAAGTGACTCACCTCCGGTCCTCTTTCTTCAGGGATACTGGGGAAACTTTTGTCGTAGACCTCGACGTCTGCAAGGCAGCTGACAGGGCGTGGCATTAGTCTTTGCTTTCTAAATTCCCTTCCTTTGGTTTTTCTGCTTCCCTCTGTTCCCTAATACATAGATTCCTCTCTGGCCGTTCCATTGCAGTAGTCGAGGATGGAGAAACAGTCCCCCTTCCTACATTAGTATCAGTGGCGTTCCTGAGGTTTCTCTCCTATCGTCTCCTCTCCTTCCTCTTGCAGTAATGGTCATCTGTCTTCTACTTCCAATCCTGTCCTCACTTCTCTTCCCTTCCGTCATTGGTCTAGTGATCTCTCTCTTATTTAACTGCATATATATCCCTGTCACTTCGAGCTGATTACACAGCACCTTGGAATGAGGAAGTGGTAATTTCGGGGAATCTTATAATGTTTAATCTCTTGTTTTTCCTGTATCTTTATCTAACTATCACTCGTTTCATTATGTTCAAATTCGAAATAGCGCTGTTCAACCTTGTAAAAACATAAACATATTGGGCATAACAGTATCTGCCACTCTATTGAGGAAACCCTGAATGTTCAACATCACAAAGTCCGCTCACCAAAAGCTATGGTGTTGAGCAGCAGCAGTAAGTATTTATCTTGTGAGCAGCCCAGGAGCCTTAACTAGCCAGGACAAGGGACTATATGTATGTAGAGGAATAACAGCTTAAGCCGACTAAATTGTCTTCCGGGGAACCCATTAGGGGAGTCCTGTAACCGTAAGAGGACAATGGACAAACAGGGCACTGATCAGCAGTCCCTCGAAACCAGAATCGCCCCAGCACGAAGCGCAAACAGAAACTGGGAACACGATTAGTCAGATGACGAACTGGCGTGGACACGGACATGGCTTTGAATCACAGATAAAGATATCATTTGGATAGCTGCAATCAATGTGTCAACAATGAGAGGAAAAGAATAATTGGTAGAAATTAAGGAACAAGGGGATTTTGACATCCTAAGGCTCTGAGAGACTTGAACCAAGACTGTAATGTCTTATACAAAATCAGTGATTTTGGTCAACATGGGGTTGGTCTCTTGTTGAAACTACAGTTACCTGCAAGAACTGATAATGCAAACTACAGAAGTGAGTGAATAATGACCATATTAAGGAGTTTAAGATCTGCAGAACTGAGCCTTACCAACTATAAAACCCCCAGCAAGGGAGTTCTGCTACTGAAACAGAAAAGTTTTATAATGCTCTCCAAGAAATCTTTGAAACTGTAAAATATCGAAAAATATAGTGACAAGAGATATTGGGCATACAAAGTATGATTGAAAAATTAGTGTCGGAAACAATGATGCTTTCTAGAAGACTTAGCCTGTCGATGGGAAAGTTGATCTGTTGGATATGAGACAAAACGTAAATAGTGGTGAATACTGGATGAGGTAATTTAAGAAAGTTTCAAAGTGGAAAGAATTCTCATGGAGATGAAAAACGGAAGAGCATCAGATGATGATGATTAAATCTCAAAAAACATAATCAAGACAGAGAAAAGATCTGAAACATATACAACAAAACATGGAAACAGGAAGAAAGACCATCGGACTGCTAAGAAATTATCATTTGTCCAGTCTATAAGAAAGGAGAAAATTACAATTGCCGATATTACGTACACAGAAACTGAATGATCCGTTACCTCATTTTTGAAAGATGTGTGAAACGAATGATACGTAGAACACCGATTAAGAACAAAGGCGGAAGATACTGGCAACATGGTTTTCAACCCAATAGAGAAACGAAGGATTTGCTCTTTATCCTTAAGATCATAACAGAAAAATGTTGGTGTTTGGAGAAAGTTAGGACTGGGTGAAGATAATGTATCTTGCATTCATAAATTTAGGATAAGACTTTTGACAGAATCAACAGAAGCAAACTTTCTGGGACATTAGAAGACTATCACCATGAAATGGATGAGAAGTAAACAAGTGTAATTAAAAGCTTTACCATCTTCCCGAATGTAGAGTCAAGAATAAGGATATTGGCGGTGTAAAACCCGGAGTCAGACATGGAGGACAACTGATCCCTCTTTTATAAACCATACCTATGGATAAATCTCCAGGAGAAATATGCACAGCAGAAGATAAAGAGACAACATTAGCATAAGCTGATGACGCATCTATTGTAAACGAAAAGGACATAGACAAACGAGACGCAGTGGTTACGTCTCTCTGAAGAGAAATGGTATGAAGATCGGTGATGGGTAGACTTACCAGATGCAGTGGATACGTCGTCAGATTCTTTGAACAAAATCGATATAAAGATCAGTGAAGGTAAAAGGCAACTGATGAACATTACTAGAAACAGGGAAGAGTATGACTTTTTTTTTATGTTGATGGTTCCAGTCACGGACAAGAGTCCACAACGAGGCCGGGCCATAGTTGAAATATAGAAAATTATGAAACGGAAAAAGAAACGACAAGGGAAAGTATTTTCGAATTTTTGAAAAGGTGAAAGACCTGTCTTTGGAAATG
>JAUUDW010637379.1:0-11050 GCA_032361385.1 Panulirus guttatus
CATTATGAACTTTTGAGAGGATTTATGCTTAGACTTAACTACCACTGTGGCTGTACTTACAAGGAATTAATCACTAGCTTCATAGTGTTCTTTTTCTTGGTTTGATGAATTTGAATGAATGCTATATCACTGATGCTAAGAAGAATCAAGTAATTTATATTTGCAAAATTATATATTAATTTGACCAATCAAATCTCTCCTGATTCTCCTTTCTTTATAGTTATCAACATAAGATGGTTCAGTCTTTCTTCCTATGACAATTGCCTTATCTTAGGAACTAATCATGAGGCCTTCTCTGTATTTTCTCCAGCTCATTATTGCCTACCTTGGTGTGGGGAAAACAAACTCACACAGTATATTCCTTAAAAGATTGAACTTAAAGCTGATGTCTTTTGGAAAATTTCTTCTTCCATATTCAGTATATGTGAATACTCTCTTTGCTGCAACCATGGCAGCATTAACAAGATTTCTGATTAAAGGTAACATGCACTCCTAGATCTTCTTTTCCCTTCATTGTTCTCCAGTTCGGTTCCCTCCATTCTGATTTCATGTAGTGTACTTCATTTTTTCTCCCACTTTGCCTCTGTTTTCACAAAACATGAGACAATATTTGTCACCTTGGCTTATCTTCATGCCAGAAATGTTTGCCCTTGGAGTGGATGACATCCTGTTTAACATTTGCAAGAGTAGAAACAGTACTGGTATATAACCACTTCCCTATAGAAATGGTTAAAATAAGGTATAGCGACAAACATATCTGCCGCTTGCTGTGTCTGGCATTTCTGCGGTTGAGAGATAGTGAAGGAGGAAGAAAGACTAGACTGGCACATAATGAGCTGTAGAGTGTGAAGATTGTGAAACTGGAAATAACCCTGGGTTGAAATTATCTAAGAGTCAAGTAGATAAATCAGACAAACTAATAATTTCATAAAAGCAAATTTGTAAGTTAATAGAATTGTAAAATCTTCATTTGATAAACCAAATATTGACAAGGTAGTGAACATACTGATCAAATAGTTTTCATAATAAACAGTCAGCTGGCACATCTGCAGTAGCCTTTTGCTGAAGGTTTGCTACACATGTTTCTAGGCTACTAGAGCCAATCAGACTTCGATACCAAGGGCAGTGATGATCTTTTCGTAGAAACAAGTGAGCATTCATATCAATGAACAATATCAAGTAAGGTGATGAGATAGTATCAGGAAAATTTAGTAATTGTGGGTTAGGCAAGATGCTTGAAGGAAATTAACAGAGCCTTTGAAGACCTTACCTAACCTCTCTTGCAGTCTAGATTTATCGTAACATTCAGTCCTGCTACCTTCTGTCTCTTTTGTGACTTTGTTGTGAACTTATGAGAAAATGTCTTATATTAGGACAGCAACGAGTTATAAACAAAGCAAAATCACATCAGTAGCAGTTTTTAGAGGAGCAAAGGACAAGAGTTTTTCTTTTTATAATCAGGAAGAGGAATAAATGGGATTTGGTGCGAGATGCCCATGCCCTGGGAGGCAAAGTTTAACACCCATCTCTTCCCCAAAGGAACACACTTCATCCAGCCTGAGAATTCTAGTCGACGTATATTATTTGCACCCATCAGTAAGTCTTAAGTACAAGTAACACCCGTAACTGAAAATTACACCCATGCGTAAAGCCTAATCCAAGTAACACCCACAAGTAGAATAACATCTAAACATGGAAGGAGCCATACATCAACGAGAAAGTGAGCCACATGTAGTATATTTTACAACAAATAAGTGTTATCAGTTTGTGTTGCTGTATTATCTTAACAGAAGGCTAATGAAATGGTTCAAATCGACCTGTCATGTGAGCTTAAAATCCCGTAAGGGAAAAAATAAATCAATTTCTCTGCTGATTGGTACCATCATTTCGGTTCGAAGCTGGTTCACTGAGGCTTCGAAGCACCCGAGCTCTCTTCGGGTTTCGAAGCACCCGAGCTCTCTTCGGGTTTCGAAGCACCCGAGCTCTCTTTGACCTTCCAACGACTCGTTTGGGGTCAGTGTGGCCTGGTCAGTGAAGAAGGAAGGACTATTGTTGTGGTCGTGTCCTTGGAGTAGTGAATTTTGTGCCAGATTGAACCCAACTACGAATTGAACATGGGGTTCACACCTCCCGCCTGCGTACGTGGAGTTCCATCAAAAGCTTCGAGCGTGAGAAGCTAAGAATATACTGAGAATGGCGCAGGTTCACTTGTTTGGCCACCACGTGGTCGACATCCATGATGAAAAGTAAGTGTAAGTGTTAAGTGATCGCTTGTAAGTGTAAAACTATGTTTCGGTGCATGTGACTTGCCTAGTTGATATTATTATCTTTCTGTTAATCATATCCAAGTAGATTATCTACCTGAAGCAAGAGATTAATTAGTTTGTGAACCTAGCTTGAACCTAATTGGTTTGTGAACCTAGCCGAACCTAATTGGTTTGTGAACCTAATTGGTTTGCGAACCTAATTAGTTTGTGAACCTAGCGTGAACCTAATTAGTTTGTGAACCTAATTAGTTTATGATCCTACCGTGAACCTGATCAGTTTATGAACCTAGCGTGAACCTAATTAATTTATGAACCTAGCGTGAACCTAATTAGTTTATGAACCAGTCGTGAACCTAATTAGTTTATTATCCTAGCTGAACCTGCATGAGCCTAATTAGTTTGTGAACCTAACGTGAACCTAATCAGTTTGTGAACCTAATGCAGTAGACTGCTGTTTACTTGCATAAAAAGAACTTAGAGGAGACATTGCCGATGGCGAGCCCATGTGAACCCAAGGACTTTGTCCTTAATTAGGCAATTGGCTCGTTCCAACCCGCTGGCTCATTGCAAACAACTGCAAACAATCGCTTTGCATCAACACTGCCGCTGCTCACGGACCTGTTGCAAGAGCGGCAAGGCTTAGTTTAGTTAGGCAGTGACGGACTCGTAGTGCTCAAATGGGTTAAGATAAGCTTATGGCCGTATTAGAGCTTTGAAACGTCAGCTTAGTTCATGGTGACGTTTTTAAGTATTTTTAGGGTGTACGATAATGGTGTAGTTACAGGGGTAATATTACCGAGGTTTTTATTGGGGGAAAATCAATTTTTAGCTTTAAGGCGCGTGCACACGATCGAGCAGTGCCCGCGGGCATAAGCGAGCAGCCTGCCTGTTGACGGGATAACCGCTAGTGCCCGCTGGAAGTCGGGCAAAGTGGCCAATTTGGTAGTTGTGCCAAATAACCAGACGCTGCCCGGGAGTGTGACGTCGCTGCCAGATGCACGAGGCAAGTAATGGAGCCCCAGATGGCCGTGATTGTCATTTTTTTTTTCTTTTCACTTTCTTCCTTTTCTTTTTCACACACATGGCAGTTATTTATGCTACGCAGTGTTGTACTCTTGCGGTCCTTTTTGCTCGGTGCCAAAGTTGTCGTACCGCACGCTGTCCTGCCGAACACCCGCTGTAGATCCTGCCATAGGCGCCCACGTGGCCAACACTTTCAGTGTTCCTACAGAGGGGAGGGTATGATTGAGAGAGTGAAGGCATCAGATTGGGGAGGAGCAGTGTGGTTTTAGAAATGGTAGAGGATGTGTGGATCAGGTGTTCGCTGTAAGTAATTTGCCTGAAAAATAGAGAACGAGAAGGATTTGTATGTGATATTCATTTATCTGGAGAAAGCTTGTGGTAGGGTTGATGGAGATGCTTTGTGGAAGGTCTTAAGAGTATATGGTGTGGGAGGAAAGCTGCCGGAAGCAGTGAGAAGATTTTTGCAAGAGCGTAAATGCCCCCGTCCACACGGGGGCGCCTGGCCTAGCCAACTAAGCCTGGTTGGTGGGTTGTTGGGTTTTACATCTCTGGTCTAGATAATGCAAATGTTATGGGAAGAGAGAGAGAGAGGTGTTTGTGGATAGGGCACCAACGTGGCAGCTAAACACTACCCAGTCTGGGACAGCATCCACTGTTGCAGCGGCAGTAAGGAACTGGGGAGGTGATAGTAAAGATGAGAGACAGACCTTCACTATCACATGCACAGAGGATAGATAGAACATATCAATGATTCATCAGCCCTACATCACAGCAGCTCTAGCCCTAGTGAAATAGCTCATTATAAGGTCGTATGCCAAGTCAAGATTTATATCATTTTGATGGAAATATTCTTTTAGTATTTTCCTTCGTTCAGTGTATTTCTTGCAGCGAATGATGATGTGATTTGCATGTGGAGAATCTGAGAGGAATTGTATTTTCTATATGGGGAAGTGTAGTCTGAGGGCCAGGGGCCTGACGCCTCTGTTGACAAATTGTTGAATGAGGTGATAGGCAGTAGTGTGGTTCCTCCAGGCCATCGGAATACCACAATTCACAGTTTAACTATCTCTACGCAGCCGGAGGTGTACAGTTGCTTCAACTTCCAACCATGTAACTCTAAGTACATGTCAGGGCTCGAGGGCACATTTGCGACCATTTGTTCTGTAGCACATCCAACCTCCTCAGAGTACAGTTGCTTGCCGAAGCATCCACCTGGGGGCCATAGTCTAACTTATATCTAATCAGGGACTTACAGACCATTGATAAAGATCATCTGTCGGCTCCCCAAGAGGATATTTAAGAGTATTTAGCCTGATATTTGAGAGTATTTAGCCTGTTATTACAATTTGTTATCAAATAGTGTGATATTTCCAATTCAGTCTTTGAGCAAAGTTCAGACCTAAGAGTTTAACCTTATGTCGAAAGAGGGTCGGGCTGTCATTCAATTTCAACTGCAAATTCTGGATGATATTTTTTAAGGGTAAACACAACCATGACGCTTTCTGTCGCTGAAAGCTTGTAACTCCCGCTTTAGCGCCCAATGATGAACGGTCTCAAGCTTGGCTCGAAGCTTTTCAGCTGAAAATTGTGCATTTGCAGGAAGAGTGCCATATTGCACAATCGTCAGCATAGAGTGAGTATTTAAGGCTTCGAGGGACGGAAGCTGGAGTCAGACCATCTTTGATCATGATATTAAATAGTGTTGGGCTCAGAACGTTGCCTTGCGGCACCCCATTCTCTTTTGACATATATGTCCGAAATGATGTTAAGTGCTGTAATCTTGACAGCAAATGTTCTGTCTTTTAAAAGATTATTGATAGAA
The DNA here is from genome assembly GCA_032361385.1 of Panulirus guttatus. Lineage (NCBI taxonomy): Eukaryota > Metazoa > Arthropoda > Malacostraca > Decapoda > Palinuridae > Panulirus > Panulirus guttatus. The sequence goes on from JAUUDW010637379.1 coordinate 5,113, forward strand.
ATGGGTCAATGATCTCTCAAACCAGTAGCATAAAGTTTGCTCAAAATTCCGTCTCGCCATGTCACGTCGTAGGCTTTTTCCAAGTCTAGAAATACTCCAGTTAAATCATCTTTTCTTGTGAATGAATCTAGAATACTATGTTCTAGATTTATCGAATGATCCATTGTGCATCTGTTGGTACGGAAAGCACACTGCTGACCATTTAATAAGTTTCTTTACTCTATAAAAAAAATAGAAGCCTTTTATTTACCATTATCTCCATGGCCCTGCAAATACAGCTCGTCAGAGAAATAGGTCGAAACGAACTGGTATTCTGGAGCCCTTTGAGATCGGGAAGACATGCGCAAAGCGCCATGAGTTTGGAAACGTTCGAGACGTCCAGATCTCATTGTGTAATGCTAACAACTTAGTCAGGTTAGACCAAGATGCTGAATTATCTCGTAGGGTATCCCGCTGGGTCCTGGGCTGGTTCCCAGGTTTTCAGGGCAAGAGGAAGTTCTTTCATAGTGAATATCTAGTTGTAATGGCGGTGGTTTTCTTCTGTGGCAAAGTCAATCTGTGTCAGCTCGGCCTGGCGTCTGTGGTGTTAAAAAACCGCTGGTCGTGATTGGCGGAGCTGCTCGTTTGAGAGAAGCTCCTGGCGAAGGAGTTGGGCCACGTCAAACGGGTTGAAGATTTAGTCGTCTGGGGATTGATGTTATGTATTTTATTTTGGTTTTATTTGTTGTGGACCAGACATGAGTTATGGGTGTTTGTTGGACGAGACATAGCAAGTCTGTAAGCAATGAGGTTGTTATCTGAAGGCTCTGTGTCGAAAATCCTGTATCTCCTATTGAGTTCACGCAGTGCATTTGGGCAATCTGGTGTCCACGAAGGAACTCTGTGAATTGTGGAAATTGTAGGGACGTTAGGGATAGAGGCCTCAGCAGCCCTGATAGATCTAGGACGGCCATCCTAGCCAATGACACCCAATCTTCTTTCTCAAAATCAAATCTGGATGGAGACTGGTTTAACATGTCGCATGTATGAGACAGATTGGGAAGTGCTCATCATCATCCAGTGCTTTGGAACCGGGGCATTATATTGAACAAATGGCCAGGTAGGTGTTATTAAATGTTACACTACATGCGACGAGCTTCTAGAGTAGAATTTAAATTCACTCTTGTATGGGGTAAGCTTTGGTGTACATAGATAGCTATCCCACTATCTTCATCTCTTCTATACGAGTGATAGCTATCTAGAACTGCATAGTCTTCGACTGTATTGTTTAGATCTATATCATGTAGACTTATAACGGCTGGCCTATATAATGCAAGCAACAGTTGTGCTTGCTTATTCCTAAGGCCTGTACAATTCCACTGAATGACGTGCGACGTGTTTTTTTTCATATAATTTTGTTAAAAAAATCCTGTATTCTCTCACTTCTTTGAGTTGTTAGAAAATATGGCCTTGGAGTAGGACTCTTTCGCATGGTTCACTGGCTGTGCAGGTCTTGGAATAGGGACACCAGGGTCTGTGGGTCGTGTCTGGACTGATATCACAGTCTGGGTGGCATTTGTAGACATACCAGGCTTACGCCTCATCGCTGAAGCGTAGGACTCATTGGGCTTTGAAGTCTCAAATGAGACTCCTTAGCCCTCTTCCAGGCTTCACCGTACGAGATGGCGTTCACTGCCTTGACTGAACAGACTTCCTTCTCGAACTTGAACCCGGGACACTCCCAGTCCGAGCTAGGGTGGTTACCCTTACGGTTAATGCACCACTGCCGTTCTGGCAGCACATTTTCAGCATCTTGCGCAGCGTGGGCGATGGCGTTCAGTGCCTTGACCGTATAGACTTCCTTCTCAAACTTGAACCGAGGACACTCCCGGTCCGAGCTTAGGTGGTTACCCTTACAGTTAATGCACAACTGCCGTTCTGGGGTGACCATATTGCTGGCACTTGTAACATCTCAAGGGGTTTCGGATGTATAAGGTCTAACCTGACATCTCGTATATCCTACAGCAATAGTTTCAGGCCATTATGATTTCTCAGAAGTAAGATTTATCAAAGGGGTCCCTGCGTCGCTCACCATTGACGAATTTGGTGACGAATCGGACGTCGATGACATCTTTTGATGATTCCGTTATGATGTCCTCCTCCGCTCTATCCATGACATCAGGAGAGGAGATAACTACCCTGCATGAGGTCATTGATGCTAATTCGTCGATTTTACGGACGAGATCACCACTTGCCAGTTTCCTAACCGTCTCAACTGCTCCCGCCTGGCCTTCAGTAACTTACCTGATCAGAGAGGGGTTGAGGGAGGCCTAAGTCGTCGACCCTATTCCATGAATTTGAACAAATTGCGCAATCCTCTTCATAAACAAGTTACGGTCATCACCACTACCCCTTACGGGGCAAACCATATGGGGCCTATTTGTGGATAGGGAGCTGTGGTTTCGGTGCACATGACAGCTAGAGAATGGGTGTAAGCGAATGCGACCTGTCTTCATCGGTTCTTGGCGCTACCACGCTAGCGCGGGAAACGGCGGACAAGTACGAGGGGAGCGCCATCGCGATCGAGGGTAACACTATGGCGCAAACCCCAAGACTCAGCTTTTAAATATCTGTCGACAAGGGTGTTTTATCAGCGTTTATTCACTTCCATCGCAACCCAACTCAGTTCGATAACGAAGTGAAAAGTTTTTTTTGACTATAATCGAAGTACAGAATTAATTATGAATGTTTGTCCCTTACAATTATGGCACAATCCACAGATGATTTTAAGCACACCCGAAGCGCTGCAAAGGAGAGACGTTGGCTCGATTATCAATAGCACAGAAAAATATATCGGTGTACTCGTAAAGGAAGGGTGTATGTATTTATATAAATTGATGGGATTATTGGAGGATTTATTTCGTTTCTTTGAGGATTTTGTAGTCTGTGTCCAACCGCTGGCGCAGATGTAAACAGACGTCAGCTGAGCGATCGACCCGCGGGAGGACCAGAGAGGCTGGGCGTGTCAGGCCGCCGCTCGCATACGGTACCTCGAACTTCTTTAATTTTTCCCCCCCTCGTTCCTGGGGCTCCCCTGCAGCGGAGGAGGGAGCAGGAGGCGTCACACACCGTCACATCCCGCTGTTGTAAGTGTTCAAAATGGGTGATTACCCGGTGATGTTCGTGGGATGAGGCACTACATAGGAATGGGCTTGTGGGACAAAAGCGCTTATTCATAGTCTTTGTTTGATAACATTTGGGTGTTGGTAGGGCGTATCTCTCGTACTTAACAGGGTCTTAAGTGTCAATAAGACACGGAGAGAATGTTTAAGTAGATTATAATCAGGCTAGTACTAAGATAAATGCGTGGTTTAATATCTTAGTTGTAGCTACGTCTCACCTTGGTGACCAGACTCGTGCGTGGAAACGCAGAAATTTGGTCAGCATTTTATGAAAATATAAATGTATATCACAGATTTTTAAGGCAGGTGCTTCCTAATATGACCAACCTTATTTTATGTAAACATTTTCTTCACTTTACCAGGCATTACGTCACTGATGAGGGCTGGAAACAGGAATGTGGTCTCACTGTTTGTAATTTGCAATGGCCATTGTTGATCTGTAGAGGGATTGTTATAATTTGTTTAATCACTAATATGGTTGAAAGATGTTCTCTCAGAATTAAAGACTCAGCAGAGGTGGCAGGAGTTGAAAGAGGTGGAAAATTGCAAGGTGGTAAAAGAGTGTATAGGGAAGACATAGCAATTAAAAGATTTCAATATCTTTGGTGTCTTCGTCTAAAAAGTCATTCATGTGTTGTGTACAGCGGTGTCTTTCCTATTCATTCACTTTAAAAGTTTTAACCATCTGTTTTCAACATGAAGATGTATGTTTATTTATCTAGGAAATTGATGGGCTTTGTATCAAATGAAAATGATGTACTACTATGTAGCTGTATAGTTATACTTGTTTAATATCTTCTTTCGAGATGGTAATTGAGGTTAATTGAATTGAAAAATTTGGTAATGATTTATTTTCTTTATACCACATTATTACTGAATAGATTGATTTTTCCTTTAGACATATCTGCAAATATCTAATATGATAATTATATTTATTGTATTAGACCAGGATGTCTTTTTTTGGGTCCCTGTGTCGTCAAGACTACACTCCAAGCAGGAGCAGAAAGCGACTGACTCCTTTGGAGTTTGAAGAACCTTGACCAGACTGCACCAGTGTGCTTTTTCACTGTTGATGATAATACAGGCTCTCTGAAGTTGACTCTTTTCTTGTGGTGTAATCACTTGCAGGTGGCAACTGGTAGCACATCTGATCTCCTATGTGAAAAGAGGATTCTCATAATTTCGTAAGAAAGTATCCTAGAAGAAGTCACCTTTCTTGCACATACAGTTTCAAAATGATACCAGGCATTTTTCAGGAATATAAATTATTTGTGGGAAGATAATTAGCCAGTGTTAGAGCAGCTCATTAAATATTTTTTTTTTAATTTTCATCCATCTCTGGGTTATGTTGTAGTGTATTTAGATGAGGAAATTAGGATGCAATTTTTCTTTAATAAATAGGTTGTGCTGTTTTCTCATTTTCATTCATTAAGCCAAAATCTTAATACTTTGAAATATTGTCCACTTACGTCATATTTATGAATTTTACAGGGTAACTGTCAGAGATATCGTTGATCGTGCAACTACACTGTAGCATCTCCAGTGGAGAGTACAAGTGGTCCGTGAAATTGTGCTCTTGCTTGTGAATTCCCCTTTACTGTCTGGGCTCTGTTCATTGCTTTTTCTGTTTGGAATTACTAAGTGTTGCTTATTTCATAAAATATGTAACATTGCAAGAACTTTGTAAAAAAAGACATCATTGTAAATACCCAGGTCTAGAAACTCCAACCTCTTCACCAAGCCTCCTTACTTGATGCTTCATTGTCCAAGCTGACTTTTGTTTATCCCCAAGCACCTCCACACCAACTCACGAAATGGATGAAATGCAAGACTCTTGCCTTTCCTAAGGCATCAGCCTCATCAGAGGAAGATTACACCCTTAATCCCATACCCTCAATCTTGACTGGGTCAGATGTGAACCGGAGCTCTTCAGCATTAACATAATTTCTCATCCCTACCTTAGTCTACGTTGTACAGTTTGTGATAGGAGGAATTTTGTTATGTACAGTAAGTAGCTACACTTGTTATGTGTATAAAACTTTCATAAACTTATATATTGAAAAGATAAAACCTCAAAGGTTAAGTGTAATTTGTTCAACCCATTAGCAGTCCCCTTTAGTAGTCTTGATAACTGTAATTTGGCAAATTCAGTAATTCAGCGACTTTTTGGCCCCAAACTTGCATAACATAGGAACCGTTATTGCTGCATTTTTTCTCATGATTAGAGTTTGCCCCCAACCATAACATATAAAACTTTACGTATGGGTAAAGTATAACCTGTTAATCAGTGGTATAACCCAACATTACACTGAAAATGGTTGTTGTGGATTCTTAACCTGCATCCTTTTACCATATGAAAGGAAGCCAATAGTCTTCTTTTCAAGTAATAGCCTCGTTCTGTTTAGTGATGCTTTATGAAACTTAATCATATGAAAGAATTACAAAATGAGTAGAGTTTTATCTGCATCAGATTGTGTACACTTTATAGATATTATTTGTTCAGTGGAGATGCCATATGTTTAAAGTATTACTCAGTTTTTATGCCTGGTGCATTTTGATCTTAAGTTTTGATATTTAACCTTAAAGTACTATGATTGTCAATTGATGCTGCACAATTCTTTACTAATGTCATCAGTTGATGTTTAATTGTTCCTGCACTCCTTTGAATTTCCAGCTAAAGTTTGATTCCACCATTCCACAGTTTATCCACTCATATCTCTTGTAGTCTCCAGCTGTAGGTGGAGAATTAGTTGTTATCGAAGTAGTTGTATATTTCA
>JAUUDW010637400.1:0-11050 GCA_032361385.1 Panulirus guttatus
GTCTTTAAACTATTTCGTCGTCTGAAAGATTATTTTCCTTGCTTTTCTTTTCATAGGCTTTTCTCATTGCTTTCTTTCTTCCTTATTTTGATATTTTGTTTTTGATATATTCCTTCTTTTGTCGGAATTCTAACAACCTCTCTTCATTTCTGTCGACAGCTTGTAAAAACAATATTCCTTTTCGCTCTATTTAACGACGGCTCTTTACTGTTTTTCCTTTTCGGATGCGTTAACTACGTCTGACAGCTTTTCATTATATTCATAATATGCTTTTTGCTGCATTCCATCCTTCCCTTCGTGCACTTTTGTTCTTGTTTATCGAGTCTCTTTTTTCTGCCAGATATATATTTTTTTTCAACGATCGTTATTTCCTAATTATCAAACCTATTGCATTTCATTATTTCCTCCCATAAATAGTGTCAACGTCATTTCCTTAATTTCGACAGATCTACTCTCTTAGTCCTCATTTTCCTTACTCATTGTTTTAACCAAGGCTTAGCTTTCGCCGAATCACTATTTCACTGTATTTGCTTCCCAGCCTCCGTCCATGAATCATACCTACCAAACAGTACTTCGTTTAATATCACTAACCCTGACATTTAACAAGCCTTCAAAGATTATCAAACGCTCGAACCAGGAACCACGTATTTGTTGGGGGCTTACGTGCCTTTCTCTTTGTAACAGTTCATCCCGAGTTACAAAATGAAAGGTCAATAATTGAATCTTATATGAAGCTTGTTTTGAGGCCCTTGCAACACTCAGGAAGTTGGGCACGTCCTCCGGTCGTGGTGTTGTGGTGTTGTGTGTGTGCGTGTATGTTCAGAAAGAGCATATATATGTTTAGAGCACCTTTAATAATGTCAGTGTTTCATATTCTCATCAGGAATGGTCTCTCAACAGTAAATGACAGTAATTCAATAAAGTATTTCCGTAAACTTTATTGGTACGACAATTAAGAGGAGAGAGAACAGCAGTAGAAATTGCAATAGAAACATTAGCAAAAGTAACATCGATCATAATAATATCAGGAGCGGTATTAATTATCATTATTATCATTATTATTGTTATTATCATTATTATCTATAGCTTCACTAACATTATTATCATCGTCCATGTGCGCTGCCAGTCGTAAAGGGAAAGCTGTCCGCCACACACGGCCATCAGGTGAACTCTACAGACCAGCAGACTGGATGACACAGACACGTACCTCAGGGGAGACAGACATGGGGAGTAGGAAAAGCCAAGCACCATAACCGGCTGTGAGTTAAGGTTGTGGTGAGGAAGGCTCACCAGAGACCATAAGTTGAAAAAATTAACCAACTGTCAACCGAAGGATCAGCCAAACCTGACCTTACCCACCCGGATCCTGGGGATCCTACAACACACGGGATGCTGCCGACGACGTACATCCTTCTACGTAGGATGTAGGAAAACATTGTCATGGTCAACCTGTTGGTCCCAGACACTTGGCGTCCGTGTTGAAAACCTTCGCACAATACGGTCCTGTTCAGAGATACAGTGGGACGTCCCTGTTGGGGACTACAGCACACGTCCCTGTTGGAACGTGCAAAAGGACGTCCCTGTTGAGGACTCTGCAATTGGACGTTCCTGTTGGGAGCCACAACGTCAGGTCCCAGGCATAAGCCGCAAGCGCGCGGCGTCTGCGTTACAAAAGCGTCGAGTGGTCCACCAGGTCAGACCTGTGGCCACTAGTACGGGCCCAGGGCTTGGCATGAAACGTGGGGATAGTCACGTCCACTCTAGGGTCGCGCTGGGTTAGGTAGGATGGTTTTTCTACTGTCATCTGTTCCTACAACTCCTATCCCATAAGCCCCTTCTCCTTCAGTTGTTTATTATATACATATTTGTTCGTCCCGGTCCTTCCATCTGTGACGTGAAGTTTCGTAATTTATTCAACTTAATGAATTGTGTGTTTGTGTGTGTATATGTACGTATGTTACCCTTCAATCACTTATGAGGTACATTTATCCCATCATCACATGTACACATTCTATCATGATTATACCCCAGTGCACTTGTCTTCCTGACCCGCGCCCGTATGTTTACTGTTCCCTTTAAATGTGTACTGTGTTCTCTTGCCATGTGTCCTCTCTATCCCCGTGTCCCTGACCTCCATGTGTGTGTGGCACCGCAGGACGGCACTGTGGGTGAAGACCTGGTGCTTCGCCCCTTGCCTCCCCATCTGAACCAGGTGGCTCAGGCAGGAGAGGAGGAGGAGCCCGACCTGAACCAGCTGCCCCCTGACGACGAGTTCTTCATGGACGACCTGGAAGACCTGGACGACCAGATGGTCTTCAGCGACGGTCTGCCTCTGGCTGCTGACGACGAAGACACCGGCTCCCTCCTCGATCTCCAGAGACCGTGAGTGTGTTTGCTACTCTGGTTTCCGATGGTGTTTGTAGGAAGCTGTGGTTTGGGTCGTTGGGATTTAACCCCAATGGTATAGTGGTCGTCGGGATATTGTCGCCGTTCTTGTAGTGTTGATCATAGTCGTTGTGGCTTCAACAACTCCCAGTTGTGGTCGTAGCTTAAATGGTAATGATCTTCTTTTGTAGAAGGAAGTGGTTACGTGATAGTCGTGTTCAAATTCACCTCCACTTTTTCTGTCACTGATTGAATCGAAAATTTTCAGCCACAGTTTCATTTTCATCCATACTTTTAGTTTTCATTTCAGTTATATTTTTATCTCTGGCAAAACATATTGTCTAAGATACGCTTTCATGAGATTTCAGTTCCTCCCTGTGTGTCAAGGCAGTATAGAGTCCACAAACCATTGGACGAAGGTTAAAGATGGAGGAGCACTGTACTGGTCTGATTATAGTTGTAGAATGTGGGTTGAGGGTTGTTGACATGACGGGGAATGAGGTTGCTGACATATCATCATCGTCAGGGATATCGCGGTGGTTGTTCTTGTGTCCTACTCAAGCCAAGGTGGTTACGGTGATGGTTGTTGGTGGCAGTGTTGCCCCTTGTAACCGTATCAGTAGTTAGGTATTGTGTAACAATGAGCCATATGGTTGTATTATTATCATTATCATTATCAGTCGTCGTTGAAATATATTAAAGTTAATTACTATCTTTACTGTTACTATGATTAGAAGTATTATTGTTCGATAATCATTATTGCTGTTACAGTTGTTGTTGTTATAGTTGTTTTATTACTCTGTGTTGTGCAGGCGGCAGGACGACTACAATACGAGCCTGCCTGAGGGTCTGGCATTACTGAGACGACGCAGAGCGAGCGAGTCTGAAGGATTCCACATCGTCTACAAGAGAGCCAGTCCCGCGCTCGACACTGACTACGGTAAGTGGACATGGTCAACAAGGAACGTCTGCAGGATGTGCGGTAAGTCTACATCGCCTGCAGGAGAAGTCGCATTTAGTCACTATTCGCTTAACTTATTCCACGAGTCCACAACTCTGTTGCTAAAGAAATACTTCCTCAACGGCCCTCCAGACAATTTTTGTTGCTTAAGTTACAGTTGTGTCCTCTTGGTGCGAACTCTCTTCTAACGTCAGATTACTCGTCGTTAACATCCTCGTGGCCTCTTAGATATCTTATATATAATCTCGTCTTCCCCTGTTACTTCTTCTTCCAATGTTGGTAGATTGAAGGGCTTCCCTTCTCTCTTCGTTGCTCATTCCACTCAGGTCTACTTTCAGTCCTTTGGACCCTTTCCAACAGATATATGTGGCACCTGTAGTGAGGAGAGCAGACACTGAGGAATATTTTAGATCAGGGCGATTGTGCCTCGTCAGTGTCTCTTTAGCACCTCACCATCCCTGTACTCGGAGGCGATCTTGACACTGACCAGAATATAGAGTACGTCCCTCACGATCCTTCTCACATGCTGCTCCAGTGACAAATTCGGTATATCACCTTCTTTGCTTCTTTCACAGCCCAACCCTTGTAATCTGTCTCCCTTGAAATGGTGCTCACCTGTTTATGTTCCTTCCTTTCTTCATGACGTTGAATTTTCCCGGGCTGGATATCGTTAGCCTTTTATCCTGCCACTGTTGTATGTCGTCTAGACCTCTTCGCAGTATTTCGCAAACTGTTACTTCGCACTTCTCCCATGATTCTGGCATCATCAGCAAACACATCGTTTGTCATCATTTACGCAAGTCAAAAGCAGACATATATTGGGCATATAACGGACGCATAACATGCGTGAGGACACAGGATTCGGGCTGAATATCTTGGACATGGAGGAATATAGAAGTTTGTAAAATAATGTTTATAATGACTGTGAGACGTGAAATAATAAGTTGCAGGTGAAAAGAATTCTGAGTAGAGAATGACGCTCTTGAACGAGATATGAGTGCAGGGTTAGGTGGCGAAAAGAAACTCTGAACTGAAAAATAAGAAAGCGAAGAAGATAATAAGAAACACATAAGCGATAAGAACTCGGGAAAGGAGGTCTGCAAAAAGTGAGTCAAGAACCTGTAGATAGGGAGGTGGTGTCGGCCGGCGGTGCTGGCGGGCCCAGCTGACGAGATGAGGACGATAACACGACCCGGGACGCACGCACACACAAACAGGTCGAAGAAACCGGTAGGGAGGCGGAAGAAAAGGTGTTCGGGACGACTTGGGAGCGAAGAACGACCAGGGAAGCACAGGATATGGTGAGCATTAAGGAGGGATACAGTGGGTCGTATAAGTTGACTGGATCCGAACCACTGACTTTGTTGACACAGAGACTAATCTATGGACGACCTGTTAGCGTCTGGATCAACCAATCATGAGGAAAGTTAGCAACTGAATCATCCAATCACAAAGTTCCCTGATATTTAAAACGTCCGATTACTGAGTCTTGGTGGCATCAGGACGTGAACGTTTCGTTAGTAACGTAATGGACGTTTAATCCATCCAATCAGGAGACTCTTAATCTTAAGCCTCCCATCAGGAGCGCTGCGTGGCTTCCTCTCAGACGCTTCTGGTGGTACCGATGATGGCTGCCCATCGAGCGTTTGTTTATAGCTTATTAACCCAATAAACTATCCCGGGATTACCTCCGTCCATTGATCTTTTTTATGTTGCAGGCTCCAGTCACGGACCAGAGTCCACATTAAGGCCGGGCCCTAATTGAAAAACAGAGAGAATTAAGAAACGGGAATAAAAAACAGGGAAAGCATTTACGAATTTTTGAGAAAGTGAAAGACCTGTCTTTTGTAGTGAGTTAGGTCATAGTTATTGGGAAAGACATGAGAAGGTAGAGAGTTCCAAAGCTTCGACGTTTAGGGAAAGAAGCAATTATCAAAACTGCACGCCCTCGAGTTGCCGATGGCCACACAATAATCATGTGACGCACCAGCTTGCCGAGTACTGATTGGTCTAGCTAGTGGTGGGGGCACACAAGCAGCTAGCTCTCGGGAGCAAATGCCAAAGTAATACCTATAGAAGAGGGAAAGTGAACAAACATTGCGGCGTAGGGCAAGGGGGTCAAGTTTGGATGTTAGCATTTCTAGAAGCACCAGCTTGCCTTGAGTTCTTCCAGTTATGTGTTTTACCCAAATCTGGAATTTACAGAAGAAATGGACTCGCGGATGTCCCTTGCGGCAGCGTTCCACGCTCCCCGATTGGCTGGCTGGAGGGACGACCCGTCGTTCTCATTGGCCAGCTTAGCAACGGTTGTTTTTCTATTGGCTAGGGAAAGACACTGACCTCTGGAGATCGCATGTCAGTGTTAAGTATCCCTCAACCTAAGTCAAGTCTCTTATGAGACCAACTTTACAGTCATTTTTTTTTTTCGTTTTCAGTAAGACAATGATAACTCTGAGTAAGTTACAGTACCACTGATTTAAAAGGGATACTTATTGAAAAGATCCACTGGACATAAGAAACTGGCAAATCTTCAAATTCTTTAAAGTTACATGGTTAGACATATGGGAATTATTAGCTATTTCAGTGAAGCAAATGAAAAAAAAATGTCGAACATTCAACAGTGAATGGGTAATGATCAGAGAATCTGACATGTCACACATCCAAGACTGCGAGGTATGCGAAGTCAATATAAGCCCTAAGAACAGAACACATTGGAAAAGCATGGATCATTCCTAATTAGAGACACATAACATTATGCATCGTCTTACCAGAGGACATGATATCATATGACATTCCAACATGGGACATAAAACCATCATACACCATCCCAAGCTTAGGACACGATGAACTATTCCTGACATAATACGTATAATAGTAGATGAAATCCCCAACATACGTTATATAATACGAGGGACCATTCTGTGCATAGAACACGGGACATCACGAACCATTCCTAACACAGGAAACACAGGAACGCGAATCATTACTTACCACTGCGTCACAAATTCCCAAGTCGGGGTCCAAGGTTCCCTCCTCAGCCCCTCCTGTAGTGGAGACGGTGTACTTTAAGTGAAGAGGAATTAATGGCGACTAAGAGGGCCAAGGCTACCAGCTATAGGGACTCTCAGTGCAAGGGACTATGGGTCACAGCGAGTCAGCAGTGAAAGGTGTATGGGCGAGACGTGACCCATAGAACCTATGGGGCTCCCTGTGTCTCCACTGAAGACCACCTGAGTTATGAAGACTCCTGCATAGATGCTCGACTACATCCTGGTCGGGATGATGTGTCGTCCACACTCTCTGGCCTGGGCTGAGGTCCATTTCTGGATGAGTTGAAATCCTACAGTTCTGGACGATGAAAAGCCGACTCCAACGAGGAAGATGTAAAGACGGTAGGACATAGGAGGACCCAGACGAGATGGTGGGTCTCCTTATCGACGGCGTTCTTTGACCCTTCTGGTCCTGTGGGTCCTACCGTCTCCTGCAGGCGATGATCCAGTAGACGACATGTCATGAGATCGTCCGAGTGACTTGGGCGAAGACCTATGCATTACCTAGGGTGTGGGTAGTGGCTAAGGGCGTGTTCTGGTGATAAACCCACCCATTACACCTGTGTTACACGTTCCCCTACCCTCATGACACCCCCACAGCCTGTGCCAACCTGGACAGACACCCACACCCAAGAGGAAATCCACTGTCCCCACGATATTCCCCTCACCAACTGTAAGACACCTGAACACCCTCACGACACGCCCTCAATCCTCACGACACGCCCACTATCCTCACGACACGCTCACTACTCTCAGAACATTCCCATTACCCTCAGGACACTCCTGCTACCCTCAGGTCACGCCCATCATGACAGCCTAGGGCTGGGGTGAGGCAGGGCCGGGGTGAGGCAGGGCTAGGGTGAGGCAGGGCCGGGGGGGTGAGGGAGCGGGAGGACAGCCCGGGGCTGGGGAAGGCCAGACACCAGACAGACGGGAGGGCAGGGAAGGTTACCATCTCCCCGGCCCCCAGCCCGGTGAAAGTTGCCCCCTACACCACTACTACTAACCCCCCCTCCTCCCCACCACCACCCCACTACCCTTCACCACCACTTCCACCACCCACTGCCTCCACCTCCACCACCCCACCACCACCCACTGCCCCCACCATAAACAAGACGACCAGCACCTCCACAGAACAGAGATAGACGAAAGAGTAACGAGATACAGATGAATGTGTCATCCAGCATCCCTCAGTCTCCACAACCACGAGTCAGTGCGGCTCTCGATGGGGCAGAGGCACCGCTTAATGTCACCCTGACCACTGCAGGTGGGTCACAGCAACTGCAACAGGGTTTAGAATGCATGGTATTCATGAACTTTGCCATGTGAGACAGCAGTCGCACTGTCCTGTCCCATGGAAAATTGACTTCTTCAAAATCACTGTTCCCACCTTCCTCCCAAGGCCTCTTCTCAGGTCGCAGCACATTATACCACATTGACAGCAGCAGAGCCTGTGTGGCGGAGTATAGTAAAGAGGTGTATAGAGAGTCCAGCTTCCCACATACAGGAGTGAGACTCGCTCGGACTTGTGTTACTTTCCCTAGATCAACATGGTCTCTCAGTGAGGCTTTTAGGGTACCACACTCCTCTACCGAACCATCAAATTAGAATTACGCTGACTAAACTACACCCGTAATATATAAGCTTAGATTTGGCTTGACAGGATTTTGAAATGGTAATGAGGGTCGTGACCTGAGAGAATAAGAGCGACTATCTGGCTGGCTGGCTGACTAGCTGGCTGATTGGCTAGCTGGCTGGTTGGTCAGGTCACTGACTCTGAGAGGGTCGGGTCATCGCCGCATCCTGCCCCAGCCTGGCCGTCACCCGAGGCCCGCCACACACGCCCTGCACTGGGTCACTCTCCGTCAGCTCCTCCCCTGGGTAGCTTCTGCGAGCCTCCCCGTGAAGCCTTTCCCGAATCAATTCTGAGTTTTCCCTGAATCCTGACCTTGCCTCTCGCCCTTAAGGAACCACTTCACGTGGAGCCGCTGGTGAATCTCCTTTAATTGATTCTGTGATCAATCTACTTGAACTGTGTATATTAATTCTTTCAATTGATCTCCTTTGCAAATATTACTCGTGAATCTTACGTATGAATCACATTCCTGTACCCTTCCGTCGGATCCCGTCTCAGTCCTTATCGTAAATCCTTTCCGAACATTCTTTCTTGGTTACGTTTGGAATCAGTCCCTCAAACCGTCTGTTGATTTTTTTTTCCCGCGAATCCTGCCTTCATTAGATTCTTTCTTTAAATCCTTCTCTTGAACCACCCCCTATCAAGCTTTCTTTTACCCCCCCTCTCCACCCCAGGGTGACAGGTGTAACAGCACTGGTGACACGCGTCCCCAGCACCCAGGAAAGGACCGGGTGGGTGTCCAGCTTGGGTCCGCTCCTGGCTCTTCTCTCGTGACTCATGCAAATGGCAGTCGGTTCAGCCGGGTCCTCCTCTTCTTTTTCCTCCTCCGTCTGATAAGAGAGCGGGGCGGCAAGGGACCTGCCACCTGCATGCAAGCGTCGAGAGCATGGGGAGCGGGCGGGGCGATGCTCGGTTGGGGAGATTTAGGGACGTTTGGGGTCGGGCTGGTTCCTTAGATCAGCTGATGGGGCGGCCCTCTGGACGGAAGGGTCCTTGTGCTCCAGACGGGGCCCGTGAGAGGCGGTGAGATACATCAGTTATGCTCCAGACGGTTACTAGTAGTTACTGAAATATCTTAAGTCATTACTTTTCCTCATCTTTATGTCACGTTCATCATTCATGATGATTTATCTTCCTCTGATTTGGAACAGAAGGTGAAGAGGGGCTGTCCTAACACTTCAGTCAGGGCTTCATAAAAGACCGAAAATTATCGCTGCGTCTATCATGATTTGAGGTCTCCTTTGGCAGGTGGGTGGAGCTTGTTCTTATGCTTCAGTAAGGGCCCGCTGGCTGGTGAATGGGGCTTACATTTTCACTTCATCGAACGCGATTGTCATTAAGCTTAAGGCAGGGCCCACGGACGGGAGGTGATATGCTTGGTTCAAGGCCCTTGCGAAGGTGGGAGGGACTTGTCGTCACGCTTCAGCCGGGGTCCAATGGTGGGCGGGACCAGGGAACACCTGTTTAACCCCAGACGGACTAGAGACCGTAGAGCCTGGTTCCACATGCTGATGCGAGGGTCTGCTTTGAGTGCGTCCAGATGTAAACATGACTTATTCATAATGAACAACAAAATGATGAATGATCAACTGAATTGGTGAATAACAAACGAGGAAGAGGTATTAGCTCCGTGTTCTTCCTGTGTTCTATACGTTTATTTGGAGAAGTTATGTATAAATTTGGTTTTTCATTTTGTGTTCTTCCAAAGGATTGTTAGGTACTGATCTGAGCTATAGCATCTTTAATAGTAATACTAACTCTTAAAGAATTTATCTTATAATCTCATTTGTAATGATCGTTAAACTAAGGAATATTATGTGTGGATCGTTGACCGCTGGGTTGAGGAAGTTGGATGTTGATATTGTTATGTGGACCGGCAGCCTTCATGGAGATGGACCACATCCCCGCCCGAAGTCCAGGCGCCAGACCAAGACGCAAGAGGAGCGCCCCCTACATCATTTACCCAGAGATTCTCGTCCTTGTCGACTACGATGGATACTTGTAAGTAACTGTTCTGTTCTTCGAGGTCTGCATAAAAATCCCACGGAAAAGGACTGTACAAGTCCTGTAGAAGTAGACAGGCCTTTCTCCACCACAAATCTAAGGTGCTATGTTGTAGTTCCAGTCTGGAAGCCTTCATGTTCTTATACGTAACAGACGCTGTCTTTCATTTTATTTCATCTCTTTCTACATTTTTGTTTCTCCGCGCCCATCCCTGCCTCCTCCTGTGGCTGTGGCCTGCTGACCCCACGTTTTATTTTCCAGGCTGCACGGCCAGGACAACAGCCAGATCAAGAGCTACTATGTCTCCTTCTGGAACGGCGTCGACCTGCGATACAAGCTCCTCAAGGGACCCCGGGTCAAGATCTCCATCGCTGGGATCATCATCTCCAGGGTAAGGCGCGAGCCCAGCAGCAGCACCCGAGGCAAAGGAGTGGATGGGTCTTCTTCCTCCCGTGGGATTAGGGCCTTCAGAGTGCTCCTTCTTCCGGGGGGTGAGGGAGGCACGAGTAAAAGAAAAGGTAGCACTCGTGAGAAGGATTGAGCTGTAGGACTGTGTTAGAGTTTTGCAAGAAATTAAGTGCAATATCAGTATCGGTTAGAATGACATCACACTACGAGAGGTGAATGAGTGTTAGTGCTTATGTACCATAGAGTGAGAGGAGTGAGGAAGAAAGGAATGCATTTCCCGAGGATCTGAGTGAGTGCTTTATAAGTTTTGATGCGTGGGATAGAGTCTTAGCAATAGGAAGTCTGAATGCGTGGATGGGTACTGGAGCAGTTGAGGATTAGGTGGTATTGTGTCCTTGGGTATAAATGAGGTTGAGGAAAATCTTATTTATTTGTATGCTGAAGGAGGAATAGTGTTCGACAATACGTAGTTTAAGAAAACTTGCTGATCTGATCCTGTATAATGTTCCGACGATGAAACATTTACATTTATAGTCTCTCTCTCTCTCTCTCTCTCTCTCTCTCTCTCTCTCTCTCTCTCTCTCTCTCTCTCTCTCTCTCTCTCTC
>JAUUDW010637422.1:0-11049 GCA_032361385.1 Panulirus guttatus
AGTCCCCAAGCTTATAGTAAGCCCACTCTAGTGACGTGATTATATCCTCATTAGGGACCGCCCCATTCTCTCCGGACCGCCTCTTCCCTCATATTCATTCCCTGGTTGGCTCTTCCATTTCCCTTTCTCATAAATATATACTCAAGAGTTTTATTGATACACAAAGATAAGGCTGTATTCGTGCATTATTTCATTATACTCGTTCTTCGTTTCCCCGAGCATCGAAGCAGCGCCAGGACACAGACGAAATTTGGATACATTTGCTCATCCCCGACTCTCTATCTGTCATTTATAAGGCACAGAGAGCACAGCCCCCTGTCCATAGACAAGACCTACAGACCTTTCCCTGGTTTCCGTGATCGCTTTACGTGCCCGAGTTCAGCAAACTGATAGCACATCGCCCCCTGTATTTCACATCAATCTAATTTGTTCTATCCAATGCACACCTCAAACTCTCTTGCATGCTAAGGCCACGATCACTGAAAGCACCATTCACGCCATCTTTCCACCTTCTCCAAGATTTCCCCCTTCGAATTGTTAAATCCATTTCCTGTATGCATATTGTCTTAGTCATCCTCTCACTCATTCTCTCGCTTGCAGGACACACTACATCCTGTCAAAGACGGGGGTACACGCGTGATATGCGGTGCCTACACTGCATTGCGTCTGTTTTCCTGCTTGTTGTCTTTAAGTGAGGAACAACAGAAAAAAATAGACACTGGATATAGCAAAACTTCTTACATACAGACACAGAGCAAAGGCGCTGTGTGTGTGTGTGTGTGTGTGTGTGTGTGTGTGTGTGTGTGTGTGTGTGCTGGACATATTATGTTCCTCTTTGTAAAACCAGAATGTTGTACACCTGAAATTTGTCTGGCAAATTATTCATTTGGATTTTCCACTTTTTTTTTCATTTTGATTACCGTCATTCAAGTACAATAAACACAAGAAATCAAAAAAACACATTTCATCAGTCACTGGGAGACAAGTCTGTCTATTTTTGCGTATCTTAAATTTTCACCAAAATATGTTTCTCTTGACTTTATACATCCATTTTTTTGTCTTTTTAAGTACCACTTGTTTCGGATCCGTGCTGTTGACATGCGTAGCACAACATGCAAAATATGAATAACATGTTCGCTGCATTGTTTGATTTTTTCTGTCAACTTGCAGAAACCCTCTCATGTTGGGCTTCTGTCGTTGTCAGCGCGTGTGGCAACCCACAAAAATGTACAGGTCAACAACTGTTGGTGATTCGACTGGTTGACAATCATGTCCAGCGAGTGCATGTGGAATTTTTGCAACATTCGACTCTTCATTCCGTGATATAAATAAGGAATGGGATCCTAAGTGCTGTCAATTGATACTCCTATGCAAGTAACATATGCTGACGTTAGCACGGTTAGGTTTTTCTCGACTGCTTCGTGTGTTATCTCACTCGCAAGATGTTTCATCCAAGATTCGAATCTTTATCGAGTCATCTGTCAAGTTAAGATGACACTGGGTCTTTAACTGCTAGCGGTGACCACGACGGGCCTTTTTTTCTTCCTCAATGTATGTGATTCACAGCAACAGCATTGATATCTGTTCACTATAGAAACTTCAACAAAAATACAAGCACTCTATATTAGCTTGCGTTAGCCTTAGGTACCAGGACATCGAATGCTCCTACGCTCTCAGTTCCTGTCCCATATATCCTCTGCTTGGGTGGAAATCAAGTTAATCATTTTTATGCATCCTAAAAATAATCATATAATCTATCTATCTTTTCCGACTTGCAACTCTTTTCCCTCTTCTATTTTGGAATTCCTTAAGTGCGTCGGTAAGTTTATAGTGAAACCTAATAAGAAATATAAAGAAATCCCTTTCGTTTGTAAAATTTAATATGAAATGGCGAGGTGTTAAATTCTGTCATGTTCCAAGTTTCATGCATGAAATCAATGAAAAAACTAAATAATCTTAAAAATTTTAGCGAGCATTCCATATCATGAAGATTAAAGACATCCTTTATCTCACCAGCATTAGTTAGGTTATCGATGAGGCGCCCCATCCATAACTTAGGCAAGACACTCTTACTTTTCTATATACTTATAAAAGTATACCAGGCTGAAGCTGGTTCGTGATGAAGTTGAAGGAAACATACATACGAATAAAAGTGAAGAAAGCTCTTGATGTACAAGGTATCTTCTTTCTGATTAAAGTTTCTTTTGTAACCCAAAAACCAGCTCACAAGAAACAAACCTCAACCTCTCTTCCACGTTTTGTACCACTGCCAAACAATATGTCCCAAGGTAAAGGAGTTCAGGTCTTAAGAAGTTAAGAAAAATACTATGGGAACGAAAATTCTCATCTGCATTTTTTCACGGACACTTAATGACGCCATTACTTAATCAATATTATCATTAATTGCCGCAAATTTTCTTAAGTGGAAACTATCCATCTGGAACGTGTAAAAATCCATGTGACAGAAGAAAAATGGAATAACTTCACCGCTACACTGACCTTAAAATGCTGTAATCCAGTGAATGATTAGAGTGACGATATCATGATTCATTTTCTGAACTATGTCGCCTAGTGACGTAATTTCACTACATCAGTGCATATGTCAAGACGGGGAGCCCCTCAATCTTGCATCCATGTTACCAGCCCAATATCTAGGTAATACGAAAGTTGTTTCTGATTCCTGTCCTGCGTTTCTCCAGCATTATAAACCGTCCTTCATTTGCACAGCATAAACTATATTTGTCTTCTCTCCTTCTCAGCCAGCTGCGTCTGGTATCACGGTACTCATCCTTAAAAGCTGTGAGACCATTCCAATCGGAATGAAATGTTAAATTCAGTTAAATTTTCTTTTCTTTTCTCATTGTGATGAAATCACTTGAAGATGAATGAATGTATTAGAGTTAAAGGTTGTCATAGTTAGCAGCTTAAACTCGATCTACGCTACATTGCTAATGGATGATTGGAAGAGACAGTGTCCATCTCAGAGTCTAACTTCTTTCATAAAGTTCTCCAAACTTCAGACTGTCATTAGCTACTCGTGATAATCCCATGGCTTGCCGCTGAACTTCTCTCCACCTTATGAATTTCATATCCACGGAGGTTATGCAATATCAACATACTTTTCGTACTGATAAAACTTTCTGTAACCGGCAGTTAGTTAGGCTAAATCTGATGATGAAAAACTGACCTAACGAGGGATTAACGTTTGGTTAAATGTACTCGATTTTTGCAGCATGATACTGTTACATCAAAGTATTAGAGAGAGGGATAGAAATTACAGTTTAGTCCGAGGCTAAACATAAATGTTTTATCAATTTGCATCCAATACGATGGTTTCCAGTAACCAACAGTGTAGCTCATGCAATCTTGTCTGAGCTTATAGCCATATCAGTGACATACTCCTTCATTATGTCCGTACGTAAGCCTCACTTGTCGTCATTCTCTTTTTCTCTCTCACTTCT
Organism: Panulirus guttatus; assembly: GCA_032361385.1. Classification (NCBI taxonomy): domain Eukaryota; kingdom Metazoa; phylum Arthropoda; class Malacostraca; order Decapoda; family Palinuridae; genus Panulirus; species Panulirus guttatus. Next base: position 3,462 of record JAUUDW010637422.1, read on the forward strand.
TATATATCTTAGATACACACATTCGGTCACCATTTCACATCAACCGTTCTCTCAATATTTTCAAGCCATATCAGTTTTCCATTAATTTCCATGTAATGATTAGACCTTTCTCCATTACAGATATTCTGACATCCTGATTTCAAACTCTCTTCACTATTCACACTCCGCACTTTGATGTTAGGAATCCCATCTTCACAGACTGAACTCTCTCTCTCTCTCTCTCTCTCTCTCTCTCCCTCTCTCTCTCTCTCTCTCTCTCTCTCTCGCATTCTGTTACTGAAAATCCAAATTTCACTCCCAAAAAGAGGTTGGATTAACAGCATCTTCAAGAAAGCTTCTCCCACACTTGCAAATTTAAGTCTCCACTTCTCCCGGTCCTACTCTGGTTACCAACAACTCTCCTACTTCAACAGAAATCTCTCAAATGCGTCAAAATCATTTCCTTCATCATCTCCCCTAAGAAAACATCAGAACAATTTCGAGCCTCTTCCAGCTCCTTACAATCCATCTGGAGTCTACAACTTCAGAATTTCCTTTTTCCCCTGACAACCACCACCGCAACCAGCATTGTCCTGTTCGGTATTCATTGTCAACATCCTTCTTTAACAGCCTTCCATCACGCTCAAACAAACTCCCCCGTATTCAAAACCAAACCCACTCAAAGGAACCCCATCCATAAAGACATTTCAAACACTAATGAGGACGTGAAGAGGGAAGGCCCGGCTCACCTGTCGGAATTCCCAGAGTAATTATTCTGTCGCGTGGTTGGGCAACGCATTTATTTTTCCTTAAAACTAGGATTTCGTAATTTCGGTGTTTGTTGCTGCTGCCGCTCTCAACAGACCTGTAAAAGCTTGGCTGTACACAACGGAAAATATTGCCTCACTGGAAAGCGCCACTTCACTTTAGCAATATGTTTGAAAAAGTAAGATAGATTGATTTTGATTATCTTTTCTGAATAAAGAGAAACGAGACATTTCAACAATCACTAATGAAAGCCGCATCTATCCCTCTGCATTATCGATCACCATCTTCAATACATGTTCGATAAATCCAAGTTCAACTTCATCCTCCACATACGTGCGTTTACCGCAGCCTGGACAAGAAGAGCATTTTCACTTCCGCCTCAGCAACCGCATCTTCAGTACATCCTCGACACATTTGGCCTAAACCTAATGGGTCACGTCAAAGACTATAATTATTCATTATATTCTCACCTTCTGTGTTATCTAATTTGAACCTTACGGGTCTAGTCAACCGCGTCTTCATCGCCAGCATTTGTTTTTGAACTAAACCATAGAGGTCAGGTCTGACACACCATTTAACCAAGGGGTTATATCTCAAACAATTGTAAAGAAAAAGAGTATAGATAAATCAATATGATTCCATCCCACGAGAAGACAATAACGATAAATTCAGGCATACGAACAAATCAAATTCTCTGCAAATACTAACCGAAGTCAATAACGCCACGTGCTGCAATTTCAGATAAAGGAAAGAGAGAGAGAAAAAAAGAGAAAAACACATTCCAGATCCCAAGAAACTCCGAAGACAGATAAACGCCATCTATAACAGAAGCAGAGGACGAAAGACACACAGTGTGTCACGGAGGAGCAAAACTGACCCAATTTATCGAGGTGACAGGATAGGCAAGCGACACATTGGTTCACTGAGAGCGACAAGGAAGCCCACAGAGTTACGAGGGCTCGCCAAGCAGCTGGCTGCAATACCCGAATTTGGCGTTATAGTCTCAGGCTTCGGTAACAAGCCAAATTGACTATTTGGGGGTGATTTTGTTTATATAATTGGTTAACTTTGGCTATAAACTGTAAGTTGGGCTATGAATAATTTTGACAAAAAGTTGTTGGTTATAAAGTTCTGCTTTTAGCTAAGAACATCAAATATAGTCATGGGTTTCATCATCGAAACTTTGGTTTTTAATAGATGGATTCTCACTATGCTAATAGCCTTGCCTACCAGTCATATATATAATTCACAAGACACGCCACAGCTCGGTGATGGGAAGCGTGTAAGTTTAGATTTGAAACTGTCACGCAGCACGCAGCAGTAATTGGAGGTAATCATGTTTATAAACTAACACGCCAGGGCCTCTCCCGACTTCCCAAACGCATATAAACAAGAAACACACTTTCTGAATGGATTAAAAAGTATTTTACATTTAAACTCCTACGTTCACCATTCATTGCAGAGAACATGATTATAGTGAGTCTAGAAGCACGAAGATACATGGCTAAAAGTCTTCACTCTAACTTCGCAATGAACTAAATCTCTATATTGCATCAGGGATATGGCATGTGTATGAGGATTAAATGTATATAAAGATTATGTTTGGTTATGTATAACTTGAAACAGGCTACATACACTGAATAACCAAGAATGATGAAAGAGTCAGCAGCTGGTAAAGCGGAAGTTAATTTAGGTAGAGCATGTGTGGGAATTCTCATTTGTCTCATTTGTGTGTTTCTCATTTCTTTTCTTTGTTTCCCATCTGTGTGCCACCTGAACGTCCCCAACATGTGTTTCTCACTGATGTGCCCATTAATAGCGCGCTTTACCTAAACATTCTACCCACTGCGTTTTCATGGTTGCATTTTCTATTAGTTTCTTTGATGAATCTCTTCTTCCTCCCTCACCTGCGTCAGGCCTTTCTGTGTGGGGTATCATTTAAGGGTCTTTACCTCTGCATTTCTCTCGACTGTGTGGCTCACTGGGTTGTATCTATATCGCAATATACCATACAATCGTGCAGCTAAGTTGCGTACTAGTCGCTTTCTTACTTGTAAGAAAACACGAGCATATTTGATATGTGGATTTAAGTTCTCATGCTTGCTCATCTATGCCTTGTATGTATCTCATTCATGGATAACATCTCACCTGTGTTCCTAACTTCGTTACCTACCTATTACTTAGGTGCTTTCTTGAATGCGAATGTTTGTCTTAATTCCCTGCGTATGTCGCATTAACATGAATGCTTTCCGCACTGTGTCTATGTTACCTGCATATCTCTCATTTCCACACAAGAAGTACTAGAGCCAACCCTCTACAAAAATGACAAAAAGCATTTAACCAACTTCATAGCTGGCCGGCAAGCAATAGTCATAAGCAGAAAGTTTCACATATAAAACCCACAAACTATACACTGGGGTGTCCCAAGTAACAGTTCTTTCTCCAACCCTCTTCAGTGTTTTCCTGCATGACACCTTACTACCTTCTGCAGATCAAAGCGTGAAAGTCCTCTCATTTGCAGACGACCTCACAGGTTTTCTCACATCATGACACTACTCTAGTGACATCATACTGCAACACTACATCACAAAGGTAGAAAACTGGCTCATTCCAGAGTACATACATACCCGGAGAAATAAGCCATCACCCCGGACAGACTTGATTCCAACCTGCATCGTCCTGCAACCTTGAATGGTTAACTATTCTGATTCAACAGACCTCTAACCAAACTGAGTATCACATACAGCACAAATACTTAATAATATTTACTGCTCACCCCACAAATTATAGCAAAACGAAAGTTATCAAACTATAAGCCCTTACTAGCACCAGTTCTGGTCAAGAAAAAGAATCCCTTGGTACCCTCCATAAACACCTCATTCATTCTAAAATACACCATACTTTCCTGGTCATCCACCCAGTCAAATGCAAAACAAAACAAACGAATGACCCACAGAACAAAAAAAAAAAGCTCTCAGAACAATTACCGACAGCCAGCCTAACAACATCAAACATTCAACACCTAAACAACGAAACAGAACTACTTCCTGTTCATCTCGCTTCAATATGCTCAGCATTAAGTTCTTTGAAACAGCACCAGGTTCCTCCCACCCTAACCTAATCCAAAACCAATTACCAGACCCCAAGTAGGGAGAGAAAAAAAAACTTGCCCCTGCCTCACACTTCACCAAATGATGTTCACAGATCCCCTCCCCAGCAAACACTGCAAATCATATATACACAACAGTGACTTGACAAACATTAGACCACCGCCCTCCAAATCTAGTCTAACATACACACATTTGAAGTTACTCTCCCCAGACATGACCGAGTTACGATTTCTCATTTGAATTTTTGAAACAATCCATTCCTTTCAGCATTACCAACACCAGTATAGCACATCACAATACCCGTCATGAACAAGATGTGATTTCCTTACTGAAGACTCTCCTCCCTTACTCCTCAGTCGTCCGGCCCTTTCACAGGGGCATCACTATTCTTCTTGATTTGTAGTACCGTCCGTTGGACGTGGCCAGCTTCATGAGTGCTGCGGGGACCCCATATATGAAGTTTCAGGGTCAAGAGAATAAGTATATATAAACATGATTAACACGTCTAAAAATCATGTAAATATGAGTGATAAATCATGCATTGTCTCACTCTTGAAATTTCAGAGATGATATGCAAGTAACAGTTAAAGAGTAAAAGGAGTTTCTACACAAAATTCTGAAGACTGCAGACTTCCAAATAAAAACGAAAATGTATTACTGCTGTAGCCATAAAAGACAAAATAAATCACTATCAATTAAAAAAGCAAAACGTTTCGATGGAGAGAGAACCGAGTGAGACACCTTGCCTTGGAGAAATCTATGGCCAGTGAGACAGCTGGTTCACAGTTCTCTGTCTTCAGGATATGGTTACAATTGACTCATCTGAAAATCTACACCACCTTGGCCGAGCCATGGTCTTCCTTACTCCCCTACTGTTATTCTATTCTCGTAATCTTCTTGTGATCACTGCATTCCCATGTAACACCGTCAACAAATTCCTTCCAAAACCTTCAACTCAGAGTTATTAATTTCTTTTCTATCTAGCCACCTTGTTTGCCATGGACTTCGTTGCCAGCCTTGAGTTGAGGTAATCGGGGAGAGCGAGATACAGATGGCGAGTCTGTGAATTTAGATATCAATCGACGTTTAGCATTTCTACGTACAGGTTCTAGAATGGAAATTCATTTACGTTAGACCTTTTATGTCAATCTACCTGAAAAAAAAAGAAGAGATGCGGTTCAGAAGCCACACGCCACAGTATATACTGAAATGATGCGATTCCAGTTAACAAAAGGATTCAAAGTGTCGTATCAGTCAACAGGTTCCTTCTCTTTCTGGTACGTTTTTCTTTCACATTTTCCTTTTTTCTCCTTCTTCTTGTGCTTTGATCTCCGACGATTGTGTTTCGTCAGACCGCACCCTCGTGAGCCAACAGTGTGACAGGAAGCAGCTCGTTTGTAAATCATCTTAGCGGTAGTTAATCCTCCCAACCCCCTACCAGGGATACTCGTTTGTGAAAGCGGTTTTCCTACGCTTCAGTTGCAGATGGGACGGTTGTCCTCTGTCCCACTGCAACAGAGCTTTGTTTTTGTCATGTGGCTTTGTAGTCTGAATCCTATTTTTAATCCTTAGATACTTCCTCACTGTTGATTTTTCAGACACAAGCTGTGGCAGCGAATGGAACATCGGAACTGAACTAACAAGTGCAAGTGGAGGCCTAAGGTTCTTCGTGGGGACAGTGTGGATATCAGTGGCTGTAAGGGCAAAGAAAGAAGGGTATGTCTGAAGGTATACCATACCGGACAGTGTTGTATGGGCACTGAATGTAAGAGAAAGGAAAGAGGATAGTGGTGCTGGAAATGAAATGCTCGTGGTCCATATGGGTTGCAAAACGGCTTGATGGTGTAAAATACGGCACTGTTAGAGATGTGTGGTAGCTAACGTAGGGCTGATTGTTTGACAGGGCCAACTTGGATGTGCTGAAATGGTTTCAACATTTGGAAGGGCCGATTGAAGAGATACTGATCATGAGGGTCTGTCCATCGGAAGTGGTGGAAAAAGGAAAGGAAGATCTTGAAGGACATAAGAAGGATGGAGTGAAGAAAGCTTTTGGGTGGCAGAGCTTAACATTCCTTATGGTAAAAAGCGTGCAATGGAGAGAATTATTTGGACAATGTGGTACATGGGAGGACGTGCTTTCAATGGGGCTATCAGCTTAAACCATGGGACAGAAACCGAAGTTTGGTTGTGGATGGTAAGCACTGGTTTCGACATATAATACATGACACGTAGAGACTGTAAGTTCCTAAATTAGGCCCTTGTTCATTTGTCCCCAATGCAATTTTGCTAAAGCGGGAAAAACGTTTACGTGTGAAAAAAATATATATTTACGTTACTTTTCTGTCCAAGAAACTCTTTCTCTGGAGCTCCAGCAACGCTAAGGTTGTGTTGATTGTGTGCCTGTGTGGGGCTAGTGCAGCATAATCAAGAAGCAAGTAGGGAAGCTGTTCTTATGCATAATAAGTCCTGTGATATGTTGAATTTATATTCGAAGTGTGAGAGGAAAGCTCTTAGGAGCATTGAGTAATTTTATCAAGAGCGTAAGGCACATGCAATGGTAGGAAGAGGAGGCGAGTTTTCCTAGTGAACATGGGTTTACGGTAAGGGGTGTATGATGTCACTAAGGCTGTTTAATCTGTTCATGGATGGGTTGGTGAAAGAGGCGAATGCGAGGGTCTCAGAGAAAGGTGCGGGTCTAAACAGCTCCGGTGGTATACTCGAGTGAGAAACTGAAGAAGCTGGATTTTGAGTCTCGGAGTGTATGCGATGGGTGAAAGTTGAGTGAATGTGAATAAAAGTAAAGTTATTAAATCTAGCAGTGGAGAGACAAGTCTGTTGGAGTGTGAGTCTGAATGAAGATAACCTGGAAGAAGTAGATTGTTTTAAATGATTAAGAGTAGATATGGCAGCGGATGAATCTACGGGAACCGAATCGAGCCATGGGGTGGATGAACGGGATATGTGTTCCTGAGTGCCTTGAAGAGTGTGTGAACACAGAGGAAAAGGTGGGTGTGTTTGAGGTTACTGCAGTCCCAGCGGTACTTAATGGATGAGAGGCGTGGGCCGAGGATCAAAAAGTAAGTTTTTTGAGGACCGCATAACGTGTGAGCGGGGTTGATCATGCAAGAATTGATGGGGTTAGAGAGAGAGAAGAAGTGTGGTAATAAGCAGAGTACGAACGAGAGTGCTAGAATGGTTTGAGCATATGGAAAGGGTGACTAAAGGATAAGAGGACACTAGAACGGAACGTATTCCAGGCCAGTATATGTATCACGACTGATGCTTTTTATGTATATACAAAAAGAGAGACTTTTAGAATGACAGGAACCGAGAAAAGTCATATCTGACCACTTTTAAGTTCACTATACTTTCACTGGAGGTAACAAGAGAACATGTCTAACATGTCAAAATAAGGCCACGACAGGAAAATATCTAACCCGTTTTTTTTTTTCACCGCTGAGAACACCGTCGTGACCCAGGCAAAGCAGAAGCTGTGCTCGCAGTGACCCAAAACACACCAATATCTGCACAAACAGTGACCCAGGGCACGCCAGCACAACGCTAATGGTGAACCACAGCATACTACCTCCTGCGCTAGCAGTGACCCAGGATACACCAGCTGCTGCACTAGCAGTGACCCAGGACACACCAGCAGCTGCACTAGCAGTGACCCAGGACACACCAGCAGCTGCACTAGCAGTGACCCAGGACACACCAGCAGCTGCACTAGC
>JAUUDW010637433.1:5071-18564 GCA_032361385.1 Panulirus guttatus
TTGGCCAACAAATGCAAGTAAAAAATAAAAAAGTATGGCCAAAAATATCAGATTATTACCTACTTGCATACGGAAAGAGAGTTCTAAACTTGTGGGGCTGTCTCTTGAACTTTCTGTGCCCTCAAGTAGCCTTTTAAACCTCTGTAAACTAACAGCATTTACTGTGTCATAAGTTGGTTATATTAATCAACCACCATCGTAACAGTAAACCAGTACTTCTCAATGTCCTTTGAAACTTTTGCCTACTTTTATTTTCAGGGCCTCTGGTTATTCTGGTAATGCATCTCTTGAAGAACTTCACTGTCAGTATCATCCAACTGATTTAGAAACTTGAAGGCTGTTATCAGGTCCCCTATCTGTAACCTTGCCTCCATGTTGGACAGATTTGTAGTCCTTAGTACACTGTAGCTCAGTCCTCTTAAATCAGGTACCATCTTACTTATTCTTCTCTGTACCCTTTCAATCAGATTTCTGGGCTTCTTTAGGCTCAGTGATCAGACAGACTTGAAAAGGCATAATACAGTTTTGGTATATATGTTGAGAAAAATTTACTGAACATGTCCTTATCCATATACTTTACTGTGATTCTTTTAGTTGCCAACACGCAGTATGCCTTATTCACATTCTTGATGTGTAGCTCTGTTGACATATTAGGCCCATTGTTTACACCTAGGTCTCTTTCACACACAGATTTCTGTAATTTCCTGCTAGGTAGTACTGCACAATGGCCCTCTATCACTCTGTCCCATCCTTAATACCTTGCACTCACTTGGAATGAATCTCATCTTCTATTTACCTGACAAACTTTGGAGTTTATCTAGCCCCCCCCCCTGAGCAGGCTGAAATATTTATCATCATTCTTTATTTCCCATGTGATTCTGGCATCATCTACAAGTACATTTAAAAATAATTTCAGTCCATCAAGCAAATCATTCACTTACAACAAGAACAGAGTGGGTCCAAGACTAAGACCTGCAGCACACCACTTTTAACCCTAGCCCACTCCAAAAGTACAACTTTTATATGTGTTCAAAGTTCTCTTTGACTAAGGTGATATATTCATTGATGGAGTCTATCTGTTATTTGTACCTATAAGCTTCTTTATTAGCCTGTGATGGGATACAGTGACAAAGGCTTTCTGGAAGTCTAAGAATAAACAGTCTACCCATCCCTCTCTTTGATATAATATGGAGTTCACCATGTCATAGAAGTCTTGAAGATTGATTATGCATGACCTTCCCTAAAGCAGTGTTGTTTTCCAGTTAGAAAGTTCCTCTTTTGCTTTTTGATTATCTTTTCCATTGTTTTAAAAAACCAAACCTGTTAGTGATACTGGCCTGTACTTCCAAATCACCTTTCTTAAGTAAAAGGCACAGCCTTTGCCCTCCTCAATATTTCTGGAAGTACTCCTTCCCATCACGACTTTCAGAACAATATTTTGTGCGGTTTTGTAAATGCCTCCATACATTCTTTCAGAATGAATGGGGAGACTTCAGAACCATGGGCCTTAAATGAGTAAAGTTGTTTCAACAGCCTAATTATTTAACCAACCACAATCCCCATCCCACACAGTACTTATGGTAATAGACATAATGTAACCATTTGACACTGTCCCCCAACACATCCTCACCCCAAAAAATTCTTGATGCCATTCACGACAACAATGACAAAAGTTGTTGGCCAACTTCATAGCTGGCAGTTCTTCTCCAACTCTCTTTCTACAAAGCCTAACATTACCTCAGGCAAACCTCAACATGAAGGTCCTTTCATATGTGTGGTTGAGTATGGTGTCAATAATGAACCCATTAATGGTTGAAAGTATTGTGTCACTATTTAACCTATTAAGGGGAGGGAGTATGGCATCAGTAGTTTACCCACCTGTTAAAAGTTAAGAGTATGTGTAGGTAATGATGGATGTAAAAACTAGATTTGAATATCTATGTAACAGATGTAGTTGTAAATATTATTGCAAATTCTTTATTGGAATTTGAAACAATGCACATGTTACAAATATTAGAGCCTGTAATGACATTAAACATATATTGTACTGAAATAAACTGATTTTTAGTATGTCCAATATATTTAAAAATTTAATGTATGTTAATTTTTGAATACCTAAATATTTTAATGTAGTTATATGTTTTTGAAAACAGTGCAAAGAGATTTTCAACTGCATTCCTTGAGGAATGAGATAAAATATGTTAATCTTTGAATATCTAGATATTTCAATGTAGTTTTATGTTTTTGATTAAACTGTAAAAAGATTTTCATTTGTATTCCTTGAGGAATGAGTGAAAAGAGAGATCACTGTGTGTGAGGACAAAGATGGGTATGTTTGATTGCATAGTAGCATAAGGCATAAGAATAGATAACAAAGTACAAAACAGAGTGGATGTGTTGGAAAAAATATCTGATGACAATATGTGGCATGAGGAGGTTTGACTGATTAAGAATTGATTAAGATACAGGTGTGGTAGTAAAAGAGAAGTATGTTCGATACAGCTGAAGAGGGTGTGCTGGAATGGTTTGGACATACATGTTGGAAGTGGCGGGAACAAGGAACAGGGGAAAACCAAGGAGGAGATGGAAGGATGGAGTGAAAGATATTTTGAGTGTTCAAGGCCACAACAAGCAGGAAGATGAGAGGCATGTGAAGAATAGAGCAAATTGGAACTATGCTGTATATAGGGTTCAGTTTGCTGTTTATGGACAGAACCAGGGTACATAAAATATTCAATGGAAATCTGTAGGGCATGGTTGTGGGTAGGAGCCTGTGGTTTCAGTATGTTATACATGACAGCTTAAGTGTATGTAAGCAAACCGGCCATTTCTTTGTTCCTGCCACTAACTTGCTAACGAGGGAAAAGGTGAAAGAGTATAAAATTAATACTTTTCATGAAAATATCTGGATATTAACATGGCTTTGAGAATAAGGTATTGAAGAATATGCACTTCACATCCCAGCATTTGCAGGAGGTCCTGGTTTTCAAAATAATTTTTTCTTCTCTGCATATGGTTCATTATGCAAATACACCTTAGGGGATCTGCATTCCTAGTGTGGGGGAATGAAGCTTACATGATCCCTGCCTCGTGTAGTATACCCCTTTCTGTCCCTTTAACAGGTGCTGGTTCTGATCCAAAAAAATCTCTACCACTCCTGAAACCAAATTTTTGCTCCCTAATCTTATGTTCTGTGCATGTCACCACCCTCCCAATCACCACTCTTCCATACAACAAGCCAGGCAACTTGCACATTTGTAATTTAAACATTCACTTAAGTCCTCCTTGCCTTCATACAGGCATTCTGCCAATCCTCAGTCATCTAGCTTTGAGCCATACATATAACAAACCAATCAAAAATACAGTCGCCTCTTTCGTGAGACATTCAAGTGCTAACCCATCTACTCCTGCTGCTTTGCCACACTTCATCTTATGCAAGTCATTCACCTTTTTTCTTTTCATCAAACCATTTACTATGACCATCTAACTTCGCATACCTCCCATGTCCCAGGCACACCATCCACTTTCATCTGACACATTCATCTGTTCTTCAGAGTACTTGTTCACCATGTCCCACATCAATGAGGTAGTGCCAGGAACAGACAGAGAAATCTGATTTGCTCACATCCACTTTCCATGTATAATGCACTGAATGCCCAACCAATGCCCAATCTATTCCGTAGTTTCCCCTGACCACTTCATATTGCCTGGTTCAGCCTACCGACAGAATGTTACCCTTTGTATGCCACATCACTCTGATTTGCTCTAACCTATGCACATGCTTCACCCTCCTAAATGTCCACGACCTGATAAGTCAAAGCCTCTTTCACCCCATCTTTTCATTTCTTTCTTGGTTTATACTATCTCCTTCTTTCTCCACTTCTGACATGTATATACTCTTGTCAGAGTCTCTTCACTCTTCCTCTCCATGTATCTAAACTATTTCAGCACAAGCTGTCCAGCTCTCTCAAGCACATGCTGCTTACAACAACACATCTATCTTACAGTAATTTATTACATAATCAACCCTCCTCACACCACATATTGTCCTCAAACATTTTGTTCCCAGCATGTCCACCCCCTTTTGTTCTTTTGTATTCAGGGCCGCAAACTTGCACCCACTCAACACATTTATAATTACTCTGCCATCAAGTATAACCATCTTCGTCTCATCCCTTAGCATGGGAAAAAAAAGAATATTACCCACATACCTCCTTCATGCTGTGAGAGGTGACTTTGATTGGCAGGAGCTGTGGGTTGGAAATCCTCCCCTCCTGTATCATCAATTTCTAAAAGTAAGAACAGGAGTGAAGTGAGGATCTTCCCTTGACTGTCATCTGTCTGTCCCTAATCTTATCTCACTAAGACACAGGGCAAGCAGATATTCAGAAAAAAGAAACTATTTATTACGACTGATTAATTTAACTACAAGCAAAAGCTTAAAATTTACTGAAAAAATACTCACAATATCGACAAGTGGGGATATAATGGGGGTGGGGGGTTACACACGCAACGGTTAGAAACACAAAATTAACTGTCTACTGATTATCAATATTTACACTGATTGGAGTGAGGCTTTTTTGGGTAGCAGTCTGTGCAAGCTTATATTTACAAAGTACTTTTTTATACACAATGAGTATTTCACAAACTGTAGATGTCACCATTAGCATAAAACTCCCCCAATATATCATTTCATGAGGTCTTACCTACAAGCTGTAACACAAAATGAAACTTATTAAAAATTTTAATGGGTGGCTCACTGAACCAAAACGCATGTGAATATCAATATAAAGATTTTTTCAAGTAAGCCTAACACAAAAATTTTCAAATGAATTTAAAAAAAATACTTTTCATTAAACACTGAAATATCTCTTAAGTAAAGTAATTCTTTAGCTGTTTTGATATGTGGAGATTTTAAGACACCCAAACAACCCCTTTGATCCGAGAATTACAATCCACAGTGATAAAATTATTTTCTTTTATAAAAAGGATATGTTAGACGTCTATGAACCCCAAACGCTCTTAAAATCAAAATATTTTTTGTTGATTGGGCATATTCTTTAATTTTCTCCTTCCTAAACAGAAAATGCATTAACTTTTGGAAAGGTTTCCTTTTGAAATCCAGTTTGGTTATAACCCCTTTGATCCAAGAATTACAGTCCACAGTGATAGAATTATTTTCTTTTATAAAAAGGATATGTTAGATGTCTATGAATCCTAAACACTCTTAAAATCAAAATATTTTTTGTTGATTGGGCATACTTTTTAATCTTCTCCTTCCTAAACAGAAAAAGCATTAGCTTTTGGAAAGGTTTCCTTTTGAAATCCAGTTTGTTTATAAGAGTTTTGGTTGCGAGGTTTGATCATACATTTAATCTACAAACAACTCATTTCATTATATGTACCAGTTGTCACAATCAGCATAATTAGTTACAATATCCAAGAAACAGGTTCAGTTGGTTGATAAAAATATATCTTATGAATGTTACTTCTTTTTACAAATAACAGTTGACAAAATTTAACTCACACAACTTGCTGTTTGCAACTCTAGATTTTCCAGCACTGAGTGCTTTGTGCTAGCTCTGCCTTTTGGCAAAATGGTAAGAGCCATAGATATAAGTAGTAGGTAGAAGTAATAGGTAGGAGCAGTAGTAAGAAGTAGTAGGTTGTAACATTAGGCAGGAATATCAGGTAGTCATATTAGGAAGGAGTAGTTAGTAGGAAAATTAGGTAGAAGCCTATGAAAGCACTGTGCTAGAACTGCCCTCTGCTAGATGCCTGTTTATGGTGAGGCACTAATGGCTAAGAAGCGGCTCTGGAGTTCAACAGTTATGGAGATTCTTTTGCTGTGGCCACCACCTTTAGGGAGTTCACAAAAGGAACGGGAGTCAGGATATAGACAGATAAATAGTTACATCTTTAAAGCTTTTCATATATACGACTACACATTTTCCTCAAGGTACTCAACAATTTCTTAGTATCATTAGAAGAGGGACTTCGACATGTATGGCCCATCTAGGTCATATCCCAGCTTTCTGTAATAGTTCCGAGTGCCAACACCTGGAAGAATATATAAATATAAGAATTAATAAATACATAAAGATGCTGTACAGAGTCGAAACTGCTTCACATTCTCAAATGCTCTGAAATCTTAATGGATGGCAAATGCACTAATCATTGAAACTGAATGGTTTAGACACAACCATAATTACAAAAGTTATAAACTTTGCAAACAAAACAGATAAAACATAATAGACCATGAAGCATTCTTAAAAGCATCACAAGGAATAAATAATTCTTAAAACTTACAAAAATTCTTTCTAAATCTGAATAACATGAAGATACTAACATATTACCTAACCTAATTTAAAGCAGCTGCGAATCCAGAAACAGAAAATCAAATTACATTTCAGAGATCACCTCAACAACATGAACTTGTCACCCACTATAAGCTAAGCTGCCTTAAATCCATGAACCAACTTGACTTAACTATCAGTTACCACCCTTCACTTCAGGTTGTAGCACACCCAGTTCTAGACATCAAATCTGTTGACTTCTCAGTCTGCCAAGTATGGCAGTTTTATGGTATAAGAAACTAGCTAAACAGGTAGGGGTTGGGTGCGGGGGATTGCATTTACACATCTCTGTAGCATATACATTTATCAAGTATGGAAAGAAGCCTCATAAACTTAAGGCCTAATTTATAGTAACTGACAATGAATTGAGAATGACTTTAGCCAATAACACAAGAACTTACTCTACATGAAAGGGAAGTGGTTACTCTCTCAAAATATACTACAAATATCAAAGTCCTCAAGATTCTATGGAAGTCAATTCAACATGATAAAAACCTTTGTCCAAATACCAATTTATAAACCAGTATTAGTGGTCCTTATACTAAGTAGATAAAAGACCTCTAGACAAACAAATGTTAGATTCTACAGTAGAATAGGGCAAATAATTACTGTGATTACCGGTTTTCTCTCCTTTCCTCTTTTACTCTTTTCTGTAACTTTAAAGCCAACTATTCATACTTCCACATTTACACTTGTACATATACACTTGCTCGGGCAACCCTTGCTTTTTCCAACATTCTTTCTTCAGTGTACATACAAATAGCACAGGCTTTATTTACACAACTGCCAAACCATTGTGAAGAATGAATGAGTCATAAACAAAGGAATGTGTGCATATAGTTGATGGCTGTTACAATGAGGAAGACTCCCCATACATGAACAGGCTATAAATGCAAAAGAAGATAAATCAAAATTTCTAATGCAAACCTACCTGAAATTACAGAAATTTTTTGAGATCCATGCTCTTCTTTGGCAATCCTCTCAGCTTCTTCCATAAGTAACATGCCAAAGCCCTGATGTTGGAATTTGGTAGGATCACGAGTACTTACTGGTACCACTGAACCATACACATGTAGCTCTCGCACTATCGATACACCAGCCACCAACTCAGGCCTAAGTATTAGAAATATGTATATTTCAATGCATAAACATGCCATTTAACTTTATGACTTTTAACCTGTGCTTAACCTTCACCCACACAAGGTTCATTAATTCTTTTAACATGACTATCTATGACCCTACCATAAACCATATCAACTATGCCACAAAGACATATTTCTCTGTAATTCCTAATATCACTTTTATTCCTTCATCTATGAACGACAGAACAATCACTGATTTAATCTAATTGTCAGACACAAAACAACTTTTCCATGTTTCCATACATACACTCCAGATCCACCTAACAATAATTTCATCTGTACTCTTGACGATCACACCCAGGTGCTACAGGACTCTGCCTGCATGAGATTACAATGCACATGATAAGTCACCTTTGGCAAGGGTGTATCACCAGGAGTACAGACTCATCAAGAACTTCTCACTCCAAATCAGTCCATCATTTTCTTGTGGCTAGAAGTAGAGCAAATTCTGAGGAGTGAGAACTCCTAAAAAATGGGTCATGAATTAACTCCAGATCCCTTTCATAATGGGGTCCTTGGGCAACTATAAATAAAATCATCTAACTCACCATTCCATGTTTATTCCTAACATTTGCATTTTATGAAAGTAACTGCTATTCTCACTTCCTCCTTTGTAATGCCTTCTTTTATCTATTCCTCCCCATTCTTACCTCTGATTTCACTCTTTTCAAAAGCCACATCTCTTTCACCATCATTTCCAAGCAGTTTTGAAATCACTCTTTCCTACTCATACAAAATTCATTCTCTGTAACTAACAATACCCCAAGCTTATCTAATAATTACACACCTCTCCTCTACATCTCTTTATCTCTTCCAAAGTATTATGTTCTTCTCCTTTACATTTTCATTCATATCTCTTCTAATATACTCTTTTGCTTTTCTTTTATTCATGTACAATATCTAAATTTTCTATTCATATATATTTTACGCTCACTACGTTTTGGTAAATTCAGTTTCTCCTTCTAGACTTTTTCTCTTCAGCCAACTTTCTTAAATCTTCAATCCACCAAGCTGTTATTTCCCTCATTTTGATTCTTCATAACCTATACTTACAATGGCAGCCTCTAATTTTGAAGGGAAAGAGGGCTTGTCGACCAAATTTTTGCACTTACAGAAAAAAGATATGTGTATGCAAAATATATGGATTTAGAAAAATAAAATCTCTGAGGAAAGTTCTGCCTTTATATGGTGTGCATGGACAACTTCTTAAGCTGTTAAAGAGCTTTTATAACAGAAATATGAAAGAGTGGTTATGAGTTTTCATGGAGACTGTGCAATGTTACCATGGCTGATGAGGCACTGTGAGAAATGTGAGTTGGGTCAAGCAATACAATGGAGTAGTACTACACAAAGCTAAAAGAAAACAGAAATCATCACATGTCTCACAGGCGGATGATGTCATGCTGTTACCTACATCAGAGGAAAAATTGGAAAGAATCATAGATAGCTTTGACAGTGGATGTTGAAATAGGATGCTAAAAATAAATGCAAGTAAAAGGATACAAATTTTTGAAACAGAAATTTCAAGTGTAATATCAGTTTGAAAGTAAAGAACTGTTAGTTATGGATAAGTTCAGATGCTTGGGACTGAAGTTCAGTAAGGATGATTGTGGGAGAGCTGAAGTCAGAAGCAATTTTGCTGAGAAGATAAATTGTAGGTGTATCATAAACTCTGGAAAATGGGAAAAATTTAAGGGTAAAATATACCTGAAATGTTCATAAAAGAGTAATTCTCTCAATTCTGATAAATATATGTGAAACCAAAGTTTATACAGGTCTGGATAGGTAAAACTCAAAATAAGTACATAAGAATAACCTGAATAGTATAGCTACAATGAGGATGAAAAGGAAAGAAGAAAATTAAGATGTGTGAAGGATATATGGTGTGAAGAAATTATCAGAAAGGTACATGGAAGGTGCAGCGGTTAGTGTCCCAGACCGTGACACATTCACGGGCCACCCAGGGTCGAGCGCATAGGTTCGAATCCTGGTTGCGGCAGTCGGTTCACAGTCAACCCAGCTGTTCATCCACCCCTAGGGCTTGGTCGATAAAATGGGTACCTGGCTCAGGCTAGGGTATATATATATATGGCATTAATGGGATGGCCTTGATTAGGGCTTCAGTTACCCGTGCCGTCTCAGCTAACATAAAAAAAAAAAAAATATGGCAAATAGGCTGGTCGAGAAGATATCTAGTTGCATAACTGAATGCAAAAGAAGTAGACTGCAGGAGAGATGGCTGGATACGGGAAGACTATTTCAGCTAAACAGATTTCGGTAGAAGATACCAGAGGAATGATTTAGGACTAGATACAATGGAAGCTTTTTGTATATGAAGGCAGTGTGACTGAAGACTTAAGTTTTGCAGAGGTTATGTTTTTCTTTAACACAGGACATGGGCTGAATATGAAAGAGTGTGACATGAGAGGCTGAATATACCTGAACAACCCTATGGAACTGGGAATGGAGACAATGATAACAGTCAGACATGGGATATAAAAAATTTTAAATGTATATGGCATTCCTCAGAAATACTACATTATGAAAGAAGATAAACTGTGTGAGGAGAATAGGTAAACAGATTGGAGTGACAGTGATGGGAGCACATGGAAAGGTAGTAGCAAGCAAAGAAAAGAGATGGAGTGAGACTTATGAGTAAAAGAAATTTAATGAATGCATTAGATGATAAGGGTGGTGAATGTGGTGTTTGTATGAGGAGGTATGCAGTGCTAGGGAGACCTTGCAAAGGGTACAGTGAGAAGCAAGGAGGTAATGAAATTCTTGCATAACATGAAATGTGAGAAAGTGAAAGTAGTGGATGGTATTGCTACTGAGTTTTCAAGAAAAGGGGTGACTATGTTGCTGACTGCTTAATCTGGCTATTCCATATTTGTAGGGCCCACGGTGAGATGCTTGAGAATTGGCAGAATGAATGCATAGTTCCCTTACATAAAAGCAATGGTGACAAAAATTAATGTAGAAATTACAGATGTATAGGTAAGGTGTATGAGAAAGTGAAGACTGAAAGAACAGTAACATGCAAAGAATATCTGATTGGGAAGCAGTGTGGATTCAGCTGAGGCAGAGGTTCTGTGAACTTCTGTGAAGTAAATGTTTACTCTAAAGGAATTGTGTGAAAATTACTTAATAAAGGAGAGTGAAATCTATGGATCTGGAGGAAGAATAAGATAAGACTGACACAAGATTATCATTTAACAAATTTCTTTCTCCTTAACAATAAAAAAAAGTCTGAACTTCAATTCTAAGTCATGAGAAACTAGATTACAACACCCACCTGAAGGTTTGATCTGAGCACTTTCTAAGCCGAAGGAGCCCTACCAATATGTCCTGCTCTGGGTCTTCATAAGACAGGAATGTTTCCCATCCTCCATTTGCCATGTAATCACGTCGGATAATTTCTACCTGAATAATTGTGTGAGACTACAATTAATAATGAAACAAAATAGCTCTTGCTCCCTCTCTCTCTGTCTCTGACATGCACATGCATGTTAATGTTGTCTGTTTATTTGTGTGTATGTCTTGGTTAAGTATGAATATTTTGCTACATGGGAAGTCTAATACATAGTGCTAGCTGCATATACTGCATGTTTAAGAATTTCATTATTCATTCACAAAACATATAGAATGTGTTAACCTTGAGTTCATGTAAAACTGTTTTTGTACATGTATCTAACCTTCTTTCAAAGACTTCTGAGCTTAGCCCCTTCATTATGCAATTAGTTTCATTGTGGTGCTTGTAAAAAGATAATCCTTATTTGGAATTTCTTTATATTTTTTCAACTTTAGACCTTCAAGCTTAAAAATATGACATTCGATACACCTTAATATCACACAAAAGCAAGAAAAATTGCAGTTCAGAAAGAAAGTTAAAACTTTATCAATAATCAATTTCCAATAAACTGAACTGAAACTGCTATGATGAAACATTAAGCTTGAAGTATTCTACAAACATATTAAGTCCAATATTCTTTGAAGATTTTGTCAAAAATCT
Organism: Panulirus guttatus; assembly: GCA_032361385.1. Taxonomy (NCBI): domain Eukaryota; kingdom Metazoa; phylum Arthropoda; class Malacostraca; order Decapoda; family Palinuridae; genus Panulirus; species Panulirus guttatus. Next base: position 16,582 of record JAUUDW010637433.1, read on the forward strand.
GCCTTGTGGCCTAACATACTGGCAGCAACCTTCAAAGTAAAGTAAAATACCTTTTAAAATGCATGGGAAAGGTGTAGCATGTTGATAATAAACTGCTAAAGCATGATGGTCACTAATGATGCATTACTAAGTATTAAGTAGCCTTTGGTAATCAGTTAAAAATATGTAATATAAAACATGTTTGTTAAGTAGACTACATATTGAACAACATTTAAAGTAGTAAAATGATTACTGCATGTAAAGAATAAGAAAAGTTTGTTTACCTCATACGGACGAACTTTATGATGGATTTCTTGAATACCAACTTCGCGAGTACGAACATCTCGGCATTCTGTGCCGAAATCTTTCATCCGGGCTAAAGCTAATTCTCTTAGATTTCCATGCTCTACACCTGAACTGATAATAAAAAAAAAAAAATGTTTTCAGGATACCTGAAGAATCTTACTTCTTTTCTAGTTTATTAAAGAATCATGAAATATTGTAAAAAAAAAAAAAAAAAAAAAAAAGTGCTTGGTGCTAGTAATATCTCCAAGAATCAGCTACTTTCTATGTGTCCAAAATGAATATTTACCTAAACCTTATATTACAATTTTTCATCTAGGTGGAGGGAACAAAGTACCTCCATATATCTGCTAAGAATCCTGCAACAAGGCTTACTGACTTGTATTTGATCATACTAGTACTGTTACTAGTAAGCATTTTCTAAGTCTTGTGAAGAATCTAGTAATATGAAGGTTTTATATGAATAACTAATGCCCATAGAGGAACATTCAACCTCTTCATATACCAACCAAAGGAAAGAAAATCAGGTGGGTGGGTTGTGCTATCTAACTATACAGAGGATGGAACACAAGCCATTGGATCAGAAGTTAGTATCAATATCATTTTTGAGTGGCATTTAATACTTTCTCTTTCTAATAGATAGGATTAAGGTAAAGATGTCTTAGTTGCTGCCTATGCTGTTTGAAGTTCAAGCAAACTAAACCCCACCCACATCTTTGCCACATACTGGAATCCTGACCCTAGTAACAAAACTTTCATGAAGGGTACCATGAAAATGGGGTGAAGCAAACTTCTGATCAAGATAATCATCTTCTGGGACTTACTGTCTTTTAAAACTGGCTTCCACATCACAGAGATTCCCAGAAGGTCTTTCAGTCAAGAAAAGTGGTCAATAAAGATTGTGTCCCAAGGAAAAAAATATGTTTCTTATGTTTTTTGCATGCTGAGTCCAAAAATGTTTTCAGAATTTCTCTATCCACCATAGTTTTTCTGTTCCAGCATACCCGCACATCATTATGTACAGTATATATGTATCAGTGCTCTACAGAGCACCTGAAACAAAAAGTTTAACAAACAAGGCTATTTTCATTGTTTGTGAAGTGCATAGCTTCTTTTTGAAAGCACAAGCCTCGATAAATGAGCCATCAGGGTCCTGCAGAAACATGACTGGAAACGTTGGGACATTCACAAAGTGCCCACTCTTGAGCAGCAGTTCTCTGTCAGTTGCAGGCTGAAACTCAATGTGTAAACAGTGTCTTTCCCACTCTGTTGACAGATGGCACTTTTGTGTATTCAAGTGTTGTGCTGATACCCTATCCACCGTTATAATGCCAAGAAACTGTGTAAATAGTCCAAATTCTTTCTACTACATCTGTGTTCAAATGATATTCATATAACAAAAACGTTCTTTCACATCCCTCGTCAAAAATGCAATGAGCATTACTTTGGTAATAAAGTGGGTGACCAGGATAAAAGCTGGACCCCCATATTTGTTGTGTCACATGTGTCAGGCTTCTCACAGCATGGGCAAAAGGTTCAAGCTGTATGTCTTTTTTTTTTTCTTTTTTTTTTTTATGTTAGCTGAGACGGCACGGGCAGCTGAGGCCCTAATCAAGGCCATCCAATTAACGCTATATATATATATACCCTAGCCTGAGCCAGGTACCCATTTTATCGACCAAGCCCTAGGGGTGGATGAAC
>JAUUDW010637434.1:0-11048 GCA_032361385.1 Panulirus guttatus
GTTACTGAAAACTGTTTCATAATGAAAAGATCCCGGTGGAGCCTAAGCCCTTTGTCTTTCTTCTCCTTAAAACTTTAGAATAAATGATTAAACATCTAACACAAGTTCCAGACCATCATGGCCATTCTTCTGACACGTCTGACCTCTTCTTTAAACCTGAACCTTCCACTAAACATACGCTATTTTTGCAACCCTAAGGATCCTCCGACCACAGTGTTATGTCAATCGCTTTTAGCTGGCCACGCTTATTTCTCCATGCTTTCCCCTTACAACGCCAACGCAACAGTCATCCCCGCACGGCGTCTTTACTAACTATCCCTGGGAAAGAGACTGCTTCGTTAGCCACCGCCTCTAGCTGTGCGGATCGTATAGCAGAGGCTATCTTGGATGACTTGAGGTCCCGCATCCCCTCTTCCACCGACTCTTTCTGTCCCAATCATGGTTTGATGGCCCCCGCTCTGATGATTCTCGCATGCGGGGCACAGCAAAACGGGTCAGCAGCTCCTACCTTATTCCTAAACTCACCTGCTTTCTTGATGGCTCAAAATCATGGCAGAGCTGTACTTCCTAAGGTCAGGCGCACCTACAAAAGGAAGACTGTGCTGTTTTGACTTGCTCTTTTACTGACAAATCATTTTGGTCCTTACCATTAGCATCTCCAGAGACTTCTGTACGTCAGTATATCCTTCTTTCTTTCGGCCTGATCAGTCTATTGCTGTCTCTCCAGCTGATAAAGCCACTCTCTTTTGGTACGTGGATTTCCTCTTATCCAATATTGGATGGTTCTGCGTCTCGTCCTCCTACCCCTTCTCCTCCCACCGAGCCTACGTCACTTCGTATGTTTTCTTGAGTAGAGTCGTCTGAACACAACGGTTGAGTGTGGCAGCACTGGTGGAGCAGCGGAACCTGCTTACCGAGGAGTCGAGTCCAGTGGCGCGGTGGGAGGTGGGCCCGCCACACTGTGTAAGATGACAGGCGTCAGGAGGTCAGGAAGTCAGGAGGTCACACTATCGCGAGTACCATATGGCATTGGGGAGAGCAGAGGCGGATGCAAGTGTTGCCAGGGTCTACATACACCACCCCTGAGTTACACACAAGTTTACCCCCACTCCTGACCACCATGTGATATAGTTCCTGCCCTCAAATGATCGTGGTCAATAATGACGTAACAACTCTAATCAACTGAAATTACAAGTTTCCTGATATTTGATAATTCCATATAACTGAAGCGTCCATGATCAATACTGATGTACCTTAGCGGGACCCTGCAACATCACCATCACTATTTTACTTCCTTTATAGCATCGAAAGCAAGGGGAAGGGAGCATTCCTCCCTTGGCCCACGAATACACAGTAGAAATATATATCTGTTCCTTTATCTCTCTTATCTATAGATATTCAGTTATATGTTTACATTCTATTATTAATATATAAACTCTGAACCATGGAATCAGTTCATGACCAGAAGAGTGTTAAAGGTTTAGTGAATATAACGATATAGAATCTCACCTCGACAGAAGGGGATCAATCTAGATTCTCTGTTAAGTTTAAACGTGTGAGGAAGGTACATGTACTGCCCATGTGATAGCGTGTTGCAAAGGACATATATCTACGCTCCCAGCATCCTCACTAGGCCATGCAGGGACACATAACCTGATTGTAGGAGCATCTTAAATCCACAGCAAGTGTCGTCTTTGCAAACACTGTCTGAGGTCTTCTTACCGATGAAGACCAGTTGGTCAGTAGGTTTTGTCACCCATGGGACCATACCTACATGACAGTACTTTATTATTACTTTATATTTTACAGAAATAAAGTGTTCTTACCTGACTCCCATCAACAATTTACTTTATGACATACAGTAGGTGGACCTTTCCTTGCCGCAGCCTGAATACACACTATCAGGATACAGATGCGTGTAATCCGCAACGTATCGGCTTCAGGGGTTTCAAGGACGTGCCATACACACTGTACGGGTTATAGGTTGCCATTATCTCCATCGTACGGGTTCCAGGAGACCACCATTCACGCTATAGGGGTTCCAGGGGCCCATCCACACCATAAGGGCTACAGAAGCCTTTCACTCATACCAACCATGTTCCAGGGCCCCATCATCCACACCATCCGTGTTCCAGGGCTTTATCATCCATACTATACAGGTTTCAGAGGCGTGTCATCCGCACCATCGAGGTTCCACACCACCACGTCTTCCGGGGACACTATCATCCACAAGAACCATGTTCTAAGGGCTCTGTCACCCACGCTATCCTAATGTGACAGGTCATTCACACCACCCGGGTTCCAGGAGACCTTCACCTGCATTATCTAGGTTCCAGGATTCCGTCATGCGTGACATCACGGGTCCCCACTCATCCCCAGCTGCACGCCACATCTCGCCACCCACCTTCCGACGTTTTCCATACATTCGTGAAAAATGGCCGGGTCCGCTGACCAGGGATGTTCCTGTATACCATCGAAAATTTCCAGCGCCAAGACCAATGCACTCAGGGTTCGAAGTGACTTGAGCGCGTTTTCCCAGTGTCTTGTGAATGTGCCGCTTGGATGTGCATCATCACGTCTCCTCAAGTTACAGTTACGAGGGGAAAAGGTATTCAAGTTACTCAGGAAACAAGAACAGGGTTAGACTTAGTGGTCATCAGGTTCAAGTTGTCTTCAAGGACTTAAATTAGCGACCTAAAGAGCGTAAGTGTTCATTAGTCTAAGTCGTACCGTAGACGTTAGAGCAAGCATTACGTCAAGTCGTAAGCAACAGTTTTAATTAAGGTATTCATTATATTACGTCGTACTCAAGAGGTTAAGTTAAAGTACTCATGAGTTTAAGTCGTGCTCAAGAGGTTAAGTTAGAGTGCTCATGACATAAAGTCGTACTCGAAAAGTAAAGTATGAAGGCTTATAAGATCAAGTCGTACACAAGGAGCTAAGTTACAATATTCATATGGCTGTCCACATAACCGAGAATTTATAATACTCATATTGTTATATTCAAAGTAGATCTATACTACATACGGGTATACAGAGAATACAAAGGAATACGAAGGAATTCAAACCGCGACAGACCACTGGGTCCTTTCGAGGCTGTTTGTGACAGAGAAAGATATCAGAAACTCACGCATTAGTGTGGTAGAAGAAGGTTTCGGATAATCCAAAGAGAATAACCTCCAAAGTGTCTAAGGGAGCGGAAAGCGAAGTATTTATCAAATCTCTTCTTAAAAGTATCTATACTACTGCCTTCAACCACACTAACTGGCAATTCGTTCCATATGTTAACAATGCTGCTGAAAAAAGTTATTTTTCTTTTTCCGTTTCTAAATTTTCTCTATATTTCAATTAAGGCCCGTCCTTGATGTGGACTTTTGTCCGTGACTGGAGCCTTCAACATAAAAAAAATAGTAACTTGATATATCAGTATTATCAAAGCCTATGATGATTTTGAATCCTTGTATCAGATCACCTCTTAACCTTCTCTTTTCTGAGCCAAACGGAATAAAGTCGTTTAATCTGCTCTCGTAGGATTTGTCTCTCAGTGCAGGAGTCATCTTGGTAGCTCGACGCTGTACTCTCTCCATTCTGTCTGTCTTTTTATAAGTAGGGTGACCAAATCTGAACACAACATTTTAGATGTAGACGAACCAGTGAACTGTAATGAGTTAGGATGATTTCCTTGGACTAAGATTCGAAGGCCCAACTTATGAATCCAAGAATTCTGATCGCTCTTTTCACTACTTCTCTGCACTGCTTACTTGGTTCTACTTCACAGGAGATGAATACGCCCAAGTCTTTTTCCTCATTTACTGTGCCCTTTGCAGTTCACCGGAATTCATACTGTAGCTCGCCTTTGCGTTTTTACTGCCTAAGAGCCCATTCATCAGTTTGTCAATGCCAGTTTGAAGCTGTAGACGTTTAGTTTCATTTGTAGATATATTTTCCTGCTTCGCGTCATCAGCGAATTTTGACAGCTTGTAACGCAGCCCATAATTTTGAACAGCATTAATATTTATGAGTAAGAGAACCATCTGGCACTCAATTTGTCACGTCTAACCATTCTAAGGCTTGACCATTAATAGCAACTCTTTGCTTACGGCCAGCCAACTAATTTCCTATCCACCGAGGAACAGCCCAATCAATGCCACGTGACTGAATTTTTGCCAGTAACCTTTGATGCGGAACCGTATTGAAAGTTTTTTGAAAATATAGATAGATAACATCAACTGCTTTACATTCGTCATACATAATAATTATTTCATAAAAGAAACGCAGGAGATTTGTCAGACTTGAACGATTTCGTCGAAAAGCAAATTTTTAAACGTATATTTAATGGTGGGTCTCTAAATGGTTTAAATTCTATCTCGTACGATGATTTCTATGTTTCTATAAGCTTTCCAACTACGGACGTTAAGCTCACTGGAAGAAAATATGATATAAATCAAAGACTTTGCAAAGCTCCAAAACGGACGATAACGCATATCAAAGCAAAAAGAAAATCGTGAAGGATGTTCCTGAGACTGAGAGGATGTTCTAAGATTCGTCGGGTCTGTGGCTGACATGGGCCCCTGTTACACAGACCATCCACCCGCTCTCTTACAGGTTGTCTGTGCTCGGAGAACGCTCCATCCGAGCCCTGCAAAAGTCCCTGGTTCCAACTAGACAGTGTTTAAGGCCCTTTGGACCGCACAAACTGCAGGAACTTCTCTTCTAAACACTGGCTGTTCGTATTCCTCATCAGAGTTCCATCCCTTCTGCGTCTTGGGAAGTCCATATCCCTTCTCTTAGAGTGGAGTCCATTGCTTAGCAATTCTTCACCATACACTTCCTGGTCAAGAAACAACTGTGTATAAAGTATCTTTTTATTAAGTCCTTACTTATGAATTAAAGTTGTACAAGTTTATTCCCAGAGACACCTTGTATTTCTACAAGCGTAGCAACGGTCCATTGACAACGGAGAATGCCGTGTGTGCGTGTGTGTGTGTGTGTGTGTGTGTGTGTGTAATCTTCGTTAAACAGTATGGCTTCCGTTACTACCGCAGGATGTGGGTCATTTCCCCTCCTAGTCGGAGAATTGTCATTATCATCAGCATTATCCCTCTCCACCCTCCCCCCACAACACCTCCCTGTGGGGTGGGTGGCCGAACCCCGCCGTAGCCACCGCCCGAGCCTCATCCTCATACCTTCTCCACACACAAGCCTCTGCACCGTGTCCTGATGATGTCATGAAGGGCGTGTCATCTGCCACACTTGCAGCCGCCGACAATGTGCTTTTTTTCGTTTACGCGCCACGATGCGTAAGTAATTTACTCCCGTAGCTGCGTAAACCGTAAACTATTTTACAGACGTGAGGTCACCTCCGACTATATTTCAACAGTGAACACCCAGTCGCTCTACAAGGTATGTTAATGTGGTGGAAATTGTCAAAATATGGGGTACCCACGGTGCTGCCACTTGACCCTTGACCCTGCCCCTGACCCGTGACGCCAACTACCTATCGTAACATAGTGTAGGATGTGTGTGTGTGTGTGTGTGTGTGTGTGTGTGTGTGTGTGTGTGTGTACAGATACAATCTTGGCTAACACAGTGCATTTTCTTTCAACATGGAATGAGAGAAACAGATTCTTCTTCTAATACAGGGAGTGACATGGACTCGGCTCCAAAACAAGGGAGCATGTGGAAATATGTGGTAGAAGGAAAGTTGACTGAATGACATGATAAGGTAAGGGAGAGATGCGTTAGTGAGAGGAGTATGTATGAGCGGAAAAGAGTGTACTGAAATGGTTTGGACATAGAGAGAGGATGAGTGAGGAAAGGATGACTAAGAGCGCATGCTTGTCAGAAGTAGAGGAACCAAGGAAGAGGTGGACGGACTGGGTGAACGATGCCTTGAAGGTTTGAGGTCTGAGCATGCAAGAAGGTGCGAGGCATGCAAGGGATACAGCAAATTGGAGCGGTGTTGTTTATAGGGTACGTCATGCTATCAATGGGCTGAACCAGAGTATACGAAGTGGTTAGAGGGAACCACAGAAAGGTCTGTGGGGGCATGATTGTGGACAGGGATCTCTGATTTCGGTGTACTATACATGACAGCTAGAGACTGGATGAGAGCGAATGAGACCATTTCTTCATATGTTCCTGGCGCAACCTCGCTGACGCATGGAATGGAGAACATGTATGAAAAATAACGATAATCAAAACCATTTTCTTTGTAATAATAAAGCCTATTATCATCTGAATGCTAACGAAAACGTATGTGACGTCAGCCGTGTCACCCACCAGAGAGGAACTAGAAAAAATAATAAATGACCGTAGCTAAAGTCGACGACGTTCCTGATCATTCGGTCCAAAGTGACCAGAACTAATGGGGCAAAATAAGCTGAACCTTTGCACGAAATGGAGCAGGTTTCAGAGAGAGAGAGAGAGAGAGAGAGAGAGAGAGAGAGAGAGAGAGAGAGAGAGAGAAACCCACAAATGTCAAAGAAGGGTCACACTTTCAGGATGACTTTGTATTACTTTACTGGTGTGTACGTGGCCCTACGAGCAGCCTCATGGTTAAAAGACACTGTGGACAGATTCGACCCAGACCACGAAGAAGCAAATGGCAGGCAATGCGTCCGTCATCAGTACATTTCTTAAGACTGATTTTCATCAATATAGATCGCGCAGATCCACCTCATAGTCCGAGGTCAGATAGTGTTTTCCCCATGTACTCGAACGTCACTATTTCACTCCCTCCCATGAAGGTCTTAACTTGGTAGACGCTGGTTCCTTATTTCTGCCAGCCACTCTCTGCAGACAGCAGAGTCCTATGCAACATTTCGAAACGGCACACCTGTGCTTCCTGATAGCTTAGAATGTGTACATCCGGGAACCAGTCATACTCAGACTGGCATTGTGAGGTACGAAATCAACAACAGAAAACAACATAACGTAAGAATCGTAAAGAAAGATGGCTCTCGATGAAACTGCGTTCGTGACGTAATTTTCCGCGTAGAAAACATCCAATTTACAAAACACAAGACGTTTCCAATTACGGTTTTAATTCCAGAAAGCAGACCGATGTCATATCATATCCTTTGATTGTAGGTATATCTCATATCAATTCTCTGTTTCCTCTTAAATCGTAAGGACTCGTAAGACGAGACTTGCATCGTCAAACGAGCGAGGCAGGAACAATTATTTCCCAGTGTCAGAGGTTATTTGAGCACAGTGACAAACACGCGACACTGAAGAGCCTCAATTCTGTTATCACGAACCGAACGGTGAAACACGAACCCATAACGTGAATTCGGCTAGAAATTAAAATAATCGTTCCACGTCCAAGAGTCGTGACTTCAACTCGCAACAAGATAGCAAAAATGCCAAGGTGATGGACGTGTCCTTAAAGTTATCTCGCCATAACACTCGGACATTGAGCAAACCTGTCCGTGATCTTTGGCTTCACACGAGAGGAGAGCGGTGCCTGTCTCTTGACCTCTGGGGAGTTGTGGTCGTGGCAAAGGCTCTCTCTCTCTCTCTCTCTCTCTCTCTCTCTCTCTCTCTCTCTCTCTCTCTCTCTCTCTGCCATTAACGAAACAAGCGATGTTTGTCAATTAACCAGCAAAACCCGTTTCAGAATAGAAGTGTTTAAAGACCACGAGGAGGAGGAGCTGACTGAGGGATCTCTGGTTACTTCACAGACGACCACCTTTCGAGAATTTATAGAGAAAATAGTATTACATGTTGCCTTGTTAGATGCAGGAGCTGCCTTTGGCCATGCCAATCTGTGCGACTTACGGTCTCGATACCCAAATATATGCATATATGGTGTAGCGATTAGCGTTCCTGATCGTGACGCATTCACGGGCCGCCCAGGGTCGAGCGTATAGGTTCCAATCCTGGATGCGGCAGTCGGTCCACAGTCAACCCAACTGTTCATCCACACCTTGGGGTTGGTCGATAACATGGGTGCCTGGCTCAGGCTAGGGTATATATATATATATATATATCGTCCGGAACGATTCCTGGGGTCTGTTAAGTCTTCAGACCATTAGATTACAGGTCTCTAATAATTACTTTACTGTGTCATCATATCTAATGCTGATTACCCTACAGTGTCATTAAGAAAATGATGAAAACACTGTCTTTTGATTAAGGTATAGTTTATGAAGTCATTAGTCAGTGGCTTTTAATGAAAATCAACTTTTACTAGATAGATTTTTTTCAAATTTTTAGATTCATAATTGCAAAATATTCCTCGCTTTTAGAGACCATCATTTCGCTCTCCTGTGACCTGTAACATGTCACCGTGGGCTACGTGACGATAAAAGGGTTTAGACTTACGACTATGTTAATTGCCTAATGTCATTACCACGTTAATTGCCTCGTGTCATTATCACGTCAATTGTCTGGTGTCATTAGACATCAACCCTCTTCCGAGTAACAAAGCGTCCATGACTCCAACCTTAGATTCTTTTCATTAGTAATGTTAATATGTTCATGTCTTCACTTCCCCGCCAATTACATTTTCTTCCCTGACACCAGACACATTTCCTGACCTGCAAATGGATCCAGTAATTCTGTTCAGGAAATGCACCGCATAAACTAAGCTGCCTGCGCTTACTGGAAAAAAAGAGATTCATTTTGTTTCTTACTTCTTTTCTCGGCCATGACAACTCTGGCATCAAGAGGTTTTCTCCGTACTGATGTTTTAAACAGTGACGTTCATTTGTCTTAGTGAAGCGGATGTACTCGAAATCTTCGTCCAATTCCTAAGCAATGTACGTGTGTGTACGTGAGCGTTCGCGTGTATGTGTTTTACGTGTGTATTGAGATCTATGTGTATATCAGTCGCGCACCTTGGCAAAAGCTATGCAAGTGTGTACGTATATATACATAATTGGTAAAGAGTATGACTGATTCCCAATGAATCTATCAAAACAGCTGTACTCATTAATGATACCTTGATCACTCAGTAGAGCTGCGTTCGTCTATTTTGTCATGAAAATATAATTTTCATGGTTTAAACCTGAATGAGCCTCTCTTTCCTCTCGCTTCCCCAGTGACAGGTACAAGTGGAGGTAGCAGACTTAATGAAACACAATAATATATAATGTTAATACAGAAAATGGTGTTGACGTAAAGGTTAATGTTCGCAAAAACAGCAATTTTCTTTAAAATCGTTTTTGTGTCAGTATCTCTTGGTTGGCAGGGGATCCTATGAGTCCAGTGGCCTGGCCACTCAAGGAAGTACACTTGCTGCCTAATCCTTCAGACCTGCACCATGACCCTAGTTCTGCCTCGTCCCACCAGGTGAGCGAGAGAGTTCCCCGTGGGGGTGTCTTGATAATTCCCGTGTCAGTTACGTTGGTGAGCCTCGGCCACTGGTTCCATCAGGTGTTCGCGACCCAAGACTCCTGTGGGACGAGATGGTAGAGACTTTGGAACCTCCATTCCAGTCATCCCTCTAGCACCTTGTGCCGCTTTTCCAGCGCCGCGTGATCACCACTTTCGCCAGATGGTCTGAGTCTATTTGGAGTCAAGTGGCGACTGGGTCCTGTTAGCTGGTGAAATGCCTTCGTGTGGGATTACATCAGACCCGCCATATGACGACTCTCAGGTCACACTGCCTCCTACTGATGTAAAGTCCCACTCGATTGACCACATTCCCCAAACTCCACATCCGTCCCTAAGGTTCTTAAATTCTTTAAGCTCAGTATTCAAAATGGCACATTCTGAGATTGCTAGCTAATATAACCCAACAAACTAGGAGTGCAGAATAGTCTATGAATTTTTTGGGGGAAAAAGTGAATACAAATTCTCATTTTGTTGATGAGAAATAAATCTTAGATTCCAAAACTAAGAAAATTTATGTTTCATGAATTTTCTCTTTTAAGATCTCGATGTATAAATATAATTGTACACTATGGTGCTGTTCATAGAACAGACTGAATGATTTGGTATGAATTTTTCTCGCGTTTTCCATGAACCACGAGGTTACTGCGACTGATTAACTCAACAGTGGTTCAACCCTTGAGCAGGATGGTACGACCCTTGAGTGAGACGGTACTATCTTCGAGCGGGATGGTACGAACCCTAGAGCTGGACGGTACAGCTTTGAGTAATGAGGTACAATTCTTGAGCAGGGTGGTACAGCCATCGAGTAGGATGGTATAACCCTTGAGGAAGACGGTACGATTCTTGAGCGGGACGGTACGATCCTTGAGTTGCACGACACGACTACAGCAGAACGGTACGACCCTTTAGCACGACGGTATGGTCCTTTTAGAAGGGCGGCCCAACAACTGGGTATAATGACGGTGCCTCTGAGCTAAAACATGTCTTGTCATATCCAGGGTTCGAACCGATGAGTGGAGTATAGGATCATTCATGACCTTTGGATTCAATTCTTCTTCTTCGGCTTTACTTACATCAACTTTTTTCCCGTGTCCTTCGAAAAACACGCGTGTATGGAGGTTGAAAAATATCCTCTCTCTATAAGCAAAAAAAAAAAGACACTGTGGGCGTTTTTGAGAGCTGCGAGTTTCGAATCCGGATTCTGCTTTTGTCGAATCCTGTCACAAACGAAAGTATCACATCGGAATGAAAATGATAAACGTATTCAACAAGCAATGCATCGTTTTTAAAAGGCTTATGTCTGACACTACCAATTACCAGTGTTCTCACTCGGTACTTGTGAGAGTAAAGATAAGATATATCAGGAAGAGTTATCGTTAGGAACAAAAATACATATCTATTAAGACAATACAGATGATGTCTTGCCTTGTTCTTCATAGGATATTTCTTTAAAGAACCATATGCCATGATATAACGATACGGGGTTCAGAGAAATAGTCTATCAATAAAATACAACACAGATAAAGTCACCTGCAGCCCATAAAACTAGAGTTTCCTGTGTTTTGATACAGCCATAAAGCACAAAACTTTAAAACACGCAGCAAAAATATATATTCACCCCTGTTAAACTGTCACAGAGTATATATATATATATATATATATATATATATATATAAATGAACTACTAGTTATATCAAAAACCCAGC
>JAUUDW010637465.1:448-11048 GCA_032361385.1 Panulirus guttatus
AGTGCTAAAGGAAAGTAAAGGATGGCACATAGGATTAGTAAAAGGAGCATCCAGGGGTGGAGGAACGTTAGAGTCATCCAAGGGAGAGTTAAAGGAGAAATGGAAACCAAAGAGTTTTGCCTTGTCTATGGGAGACACAGCAATAGTTCTGTCAGAATGGAAGTGTGACAGAAAGGTAGAGTGACATTTGTTTGTGATGGCTTTTGCCAAAGACCAGAAAGACCTATCAGTGGATGACAAGGAGAGGTTATTGCACCTACTTTGAATAAAGGAAAGCTTTGCCTCACAGATAACATACTTAGATGGGAGGTGGTTTGGGCAGAAAAGGTAGGGTGTGGTGGGATGACAAAGTAAAGTACTAGCAAAAGAGAAAAGAGAGGTGTATGTGTGGTGCTTATGGGAAGGAGTGCAAATGATTGGGAGATGTATAGAAGAAAGCAGAAGAAGGTTTAAGAGGAAGATGCAGGGATTGAAAAAAAAGCTTGTGAGAGTTGGGTTGCGTATCTGTAAGCTTCAGGAAGAATAAGAATATGCTTTGGAAGGAGGTTAATAGTTTGCAAAAAATAAGATAACAAATGGGAACATCAGTGAAAGGTGCAGAGGCAGGAAGTGGTAACACCTCACTGCATTTAGCAACTTTCCACTTATGCTATATGTCTGCACTATCATCAGTGCTATTTGACAACATGGTGCTTAATAAATCTGTGTAATATTTGGGGCCCCAAGTTGCTGCCCTGCCAGTATGAAATTTTTGTACAGTATGCCTCTCTTCGCCATTTCAACAGTTCTAAGCCAACTACAAATGCTAAACTTGCACACAGTTACACTGTGGCATGCCAATTACAATACTCTTACCCACACATACAATTTTTGAAAGTGCTTGGTCATCATAGAACAACCTCTGTGAGTAGAAAAATATTGTCATTACAGCTACAGCGAATGGGTTAAACTGATTTGAGTATTTTGATTACAAAATGAGGGAAAAATCAAAAATGGATTTTTACACACTTAAAGGAGCAGACACTTACTTTCAAGAAAACGAGGTTTAAGATGGTTCCCTGCTTGAAACATGTTTTCCTTTGCCTATATAACACCATGCTATTTTAAGGTGCACAACATCTTGAGCAATGGAGATCCATCCACAACTAACTTCACCATATATGAAAAACTTTTCATCCAACAAAATAACCCTGAAATAAAGAGAAAAATCACACTGAGATCCAAGTTTGGGGTCAGAGAGCTCAGCAAAAATGTGAACAAGACATGGAGAAATATCTATACTAAGGGTATATTATCCCTTACTTGGAGTAACCAGCTGCAGCAATCTCTTTTTGCACATTAAAAATACCAAATAAAACATCTTCCCTTATGAACTCAATGACTGGCATGCAATGGTAGGAATACTTTTGTGTTGGCTTTATCTACAACTGAGTAAAGGGCAGAGGGGTGTGTGGATGACAAGTCACAGCTCTCAATGAAAAGTGATACGAGGGAAACGTTATTTCTCTCCTTTTATTCAATCCAGTTTTGCAATTTACATTCAATTCATAGACAGAGCATTGTTGGTGAATAATATTGATATATTCAGAAATATCACGCAACACATGCTAAAAAAATGAGGAGGAAGAGTGGCTGCCTAATGCAGGAAGGATATTGATGTATGATTTTTTGTTTCTTGAACTTCGTTTCACACTCTGCTTTTATTTCATTCACCAACATTGCATTGGTCATAACAAGAAAATACTTCAAAATATCATACAGTATTATGCTCAATATAAATGAGTGTGATAAGGGGGAATGGCTAGCACATGTGATGTGGATACCAGTTTTTATTTTTTCTTGAACTTGTTCTTCCACTCTCATATCATACACAGGCACTGCACTGGTGGTGAATAACATGAATACATTTTAAAATATTACACTAATTACACCAGAAAATTTGTGTGAGTAAAAGAGGATAGGATATGTTCAAAGGATATTGGAGGTGTTTCTTCTCTGGAAATATTCAAGCTCTTTACCTATCATCTGTTACCACAGTCCTCCATGATCCCATGATTACACTAAATAAAACTGGATGACTGTTATGTACTTTTTTCCAATGAACAAAGCCCAAGAAAAGGGTGGTGGGGGATGACTCCCATGCTGACTATACACCTCCTTATATAATCTCAGTGAAATCCCAAAGTTACTTATAAATATTTTTCAAATAACAGACATAACAATAGGGCAGGGAAAGACCTTAAAAAATAAATAAATACAATATTATGTAAATAAATATTTGAAAATATGCATTCAGCAGCAGATTAGCTGACTTACTGAACTGTTTACCTCCTAGTGTAATCAAAGGCAAAAAAGTCAAGTCTTGTGAATAAGGTTAGATAAGTTACTGTGCAAATAAGAGGTATTGTATGGACCAGATTAAACCTAAACTACAATGAAGATTTCAAAGAAACCGTGCAAAGGTGGACAACACAAACTACCAGTAATCATATATGTAACTATGTATGAAGCTCATACAAGTTTATTTCCCCATAGTGTTGGTTAGGGCCTTGAAGTACGGAGATGCTATGGGGCAAAACGAAACAAAAATTTTGAAGTACCTACTGTGTCCGCAAAAAACACTGTCCACCTCCCCACACATTTTGAAAGGCAATGTCACACATATTTAAGTACTTTATCATCTTTCCTTTAGCACTGACTACCATCTGCACACACATCTGGACATGGAATTGGCAAGATTCCTGAAGTATTCTTAAGTCCTGAATGCAGAGATGCATTACTAAAGTGTTGCACGAAGCAGTTGACTGATCATGCATTCTGAGCACCCAGTGCACCTAAACATATCATGTGTACCCACATATTTGCTCCCAGGCAAGAAGTTGGGCTGAAAGAAATACAGCACCCATAAGTGAAATTCCCAAATGATGTGGCAGCCAGGAAAAGTAAAGTACATCCTCCCTCAAGACAGCCTGAGAACACAGAGACAAATTGCTGAGGCTCACAGTATTAGAATATTATTCTCAGCGACCAGATGTACAATTATTTCATTCTCAGAGTGCCATATGCTTTTACCCACAATAAATCTGAGCAATGTATCACCTCTGAAAATATATGGAAGGCAGACAATGTTTTTTGCAGACACTGTGACTTGGCATAGCACGGTCAAAAATATTGATGTCCCCCAAGATGTCATCTGTGAATTCAGAAGAGCTATTGTTTAAATGTCCAGATTATAAAAAGCTTTTGTTTCAATAAAATGATAAAGCTAGACTGCTAGGAAGATTAGGGAAGGTTTTCATAGATTTTGGTAATTTTCTTACAACTGTATTACACACTGATTTACACAGGAAAAATCTTTTTATTTACAGTTCAACATCTTGCTAAACTTGTTGGGCATGACTTTCCTCCTAAACATGAATTCATCCACATAAAAGGAGTATAATCCTCTTGATATAACAATATGATGCTTGAGTTTAAATGCATGTTAAAATGATTTACAATCGGTACAGGTATGCACCAAGCACTAAAGATTTATCATGTGTTGTACCTAGAAGAGGTTTCAGTAAGAGTTCATTCATGTATGTATACTAGTATTGTTCTTTGGAATGATCTTCCACTGTCAGTCACTGTCAAACTAAAGATGTTTTTGAGAAACAAGGAAACTCATTTTCATGTAATAAGATACATGATAAAGTACTTATTGTTTGTAAGTAATTACATTGGTGCTAGTAACTGTGATCAGTTCTTTAATATTACTTTTTAGTTATGAAAATTCTATTTTCTATCTACCTCAATTACATGTTCACATTTGGTCAGCATTATTCTTTACTCTATATGTATTATGAGTACTAGATAAGAAATAAGTATATTCTATGTGCTATCCTCGATAAGATATATAAAAATATTTTGTCAGAATCTATTCACTCACTGGCACTGTTAGTATGGATAACTGGATGCACCAGATCGATGAAATATTAGACAAGGATGACCCATCATGAATATAACCCACTGGACTTGGTGCTGCCAGGTGTCAATAAATACCATAGGTAATACACTTTAAGAAAAATCTTCAGCATCTACGAAAACCTCAGCTAACCTTTCTAGCAGTAAAGATTCTACTTGTTAGAATAAATGTGCTATACAATTTAGACACTTGAAATATGCTTTCACTGAATTTAGACACCTAAAATATGCTTTCACTGAATTTAGACAAGTAAAATGCAGAACTGGATTAGATATATTCCATTATTGCTGTGCATTTAAGTCATGAGACAATAACCACAACACAGACTCTAAACTCAGTACGCAAAGAGTAACTAAATAAACATCCAAGTTTTTCATTGACTGGAATATCTTTTCTTCCCCAAGATAAACTGTAATTCACTATTAATATGATGCAAGCATCTACTTACCTGCACTGTCACACTTACATTTAAGTTCTTTGTCATCTTTTCTTTAGTGCTGACTACCATCTGCAGACATCTGGGTATGGAAATGGCAGGGTTCCTGAAGTATTCTAGGTCCTGAATGCAGAGAGGTACTAATGAAGTGCTGCACGAAGCAGATGCCTGATCGTGCATTCTGAGCACCCAGAGTGCCTAGACATCTTAAATGTACCCACATTTTCTTGGTTCCAAGTAAGAAGTTGGGCTGAAAGAATTAGAGCACCTATAAGTGAAATTCCTAAAATGAAGTGGCAGCCAGGAAGAGTAAAGAAAGAACATCCTTCCCTCAAGATAGCCTGAGAACACCGAGATGAATTGCTGGGGCTCACAATGTTGCAATACTATTCTCAGTGACCAGATGTACGATGATTTCATCCTCAAAGTGCCATATGCTTGTAACCACAATAAACCTTAGCCATGTTACACCTCTGATACTATATGGAAGGCAGAATATGTTTTTTTGCTGAAAATGTAACTTGCATTAGCACTGTCAAAAATGTAGATATCCCCCAAGTTGTCATCTGTCTGAATTCAGTGGAGCCACTGTTTTACGTGCCTAAATTATATGAAGCTTTAGTTTCAATAAAATGATAAAGCCAGACTCCTTGGGAGATTAGATAAGGTTTACATAGGTTTTAGTAATTTTCTTATAATTGTATTACATACTAATATCCACAGGAAAAATTTTTTGTATACAGTTCAATATCTCTGAACTTGTTGGCGCACGACTTTCCTCCACCTTATGAATTCACCCACATAAAAGGGGCATAATCCTATTGATATAGCAATACGACATTAAAATTTAAATGTACATGAAAATGGTTTAATATCGGTACACAGGTGTGCAACAAGAGCTAACGATTTAACATGTTGTACCTATGGTACAAGGTTTCAGTTAGAGTTCATTTATGTATGTACTCCAGTAACATTCTTCGGAATGATCTTTTACAGTCAGCTGTTGTCAAACTAGAGATGTTTTCAAGAAACAAACTAATTTTCATGGAATAAATTACGTGATAAAGTTTTTAGTGTGTTTGTAATTAGTTTCTATTCCTTCTAAATTGGTGCCAGTAACTGTGGTCAGTTCTTTAATATTAATCTGTAGTCATGAAATCATTCTATCTACCTCACTTACATTCTCTTAGTGTTAATCTTTACTCTGTATTTTGAAGACTAACAAAAGAAATATTTTATATATAATTTATGAGCTGTCCTCAATGAAATATGTAAAACTAACCTCATTATTTATGTATTCTTTGTCAAAACTATTCATACAATGGGACTGTGCACTTTAGAGCTAATATCTGGTTGCAATTAGTGCTGCCATGTGTCGATTAATACTACAGGTAATACACTTAAAAAAATCAACATACGAAAACCTCACCTAACCTCCCAAACAGTACAGATTCAACTTAATGGAATAAATGTGTTATACAATTTAGACACTTAAAATACGCTTCCACTGAGTTTAGACACCTAAATGGCAGAATTGCCTTTGGTATATTCCATTGCTGTCGTGCATTTAAGTCACGAGACAATAACCACAACACATTCTTAACTATACATGAACATCCAAGTTTCTCGACTAGAATATTCTTTCTTGCCCAAGATAAATCGTAATCCACAATTAATACAAAGCAGGAAAAACATCTCTACCTTCTTACTATCTAAAAACAATAAAATACTTAACTCAGTTCCATGAGAGCAATCTTTCGTCTGTCAACATGGCATAAGAAACATCATTTTTCACGTTATATTTTTCATATACATATACTTTTTTCACTGGCCAAATCACTGATCTCTTAACCAATGCTCAAACCATCCTCATTTCAGTTAATGATACGGAAATTTCTCTGAAAATATTGGTCTCAACGACGGCTTCGAAAACTATATTTACAGTGATTTTAAGCCCCGCGCGGTAGGTGGCACCACTGTAGAACCTGGAGTCGATTAGCTAACGAAATGAAGATACAATGTATACTTATCTATTATCTTATATTATAATGGAATTACTGCTTACTATGTGTCTGAAGCATAGCCTTGATTTTGGTTATGATAAGAGTATGCTTACTATACCTCATTTCTACCACTCATGGCTACTGTTCTGTGGCACCAACTGGCACCCGATCCAGACTTCGGTGAAAATGCACCACGTAAATTTATTAAAATTTATAAAATGATTCTCACATCAAAGCTATGTACCTTCACTTGCTGATATTTGAGATGCCATGTTATTGATACTCTGCCGATCGGCCAATCGCAGTCCGATTTCGGAATGTATTAGATGAATTCAAACCATGTGCTTTAGCTTATGTGGCGCCAACGTTTAAATGTAAATGATTCACTAAGCTCGAATATATCTGATTGCTTCAATGTTTCATATCATTTTTTAGTGTCTTAAATATCATTGATATTCCTCAGGTTGAGCAGACAGCTTTTTTAGTGTCTTAAATATCATTAATATTCCTCAGGTTGAGGAGACAGCTTTTTCACGGCAGTCAGAATGGTATATGTAATTCACAAAGGGTTTATCCTATTACAAATACATGGAACCATTTGGTGTCTTCTTGCTATCATGAATATACAAAATTACTGAGGCTTAGTTAACCTAAAGAGATGTGTATTGAAGTGTATAAGAGTAATATACAAACCCAGTTATCAAGGCTCTTATTTCTGAGTTTTCTGAATGATGTAGTAACATTGCTAATGGATGAAAAGAGGCCATAACCATAAGTCTATAATGAAACCTGAATACAGTAAGCTGGCTAAAGTACTCCTTTCAAATTATCTTCACCTCTATCGTTTCACCAAGGAGTTCACAAACTATCTGCATTTGACTTGTATGATTCTACTTCAGTCAAAAGTCATCCAGGGCAGTGAAAGGCGGGCCAAGTGTATGGAAATAATGGCAAAGGACATTCTGATCAAGGGTATAAAAAAAGGAATTTTACCAAATTCCCTTCTAGGAAGTGACTCTAGTGTCACAGTGAGACTGTCATTTACAAGGACTGCTGTAAAGCTAAACAATTCAAAAGTGTTCTGTATAATGTAAAAAGGTTGAAAATACCTTCTTTTACGAGATCCTCAGAGGAGAAGTATTGTGAAGTTGCCATGTAGTGCCAGTAACTTTGGTGTAATTACATGATGTAACTTCACCCCGTTACACTTCTGTAGAAAAACTATGAGATGGAAGGCTGGTGAGAAGAGTTAGCTCAAAACATAAGCTTTAAACTTGTGAAAAGTATGTTTTTCATCTGGATTGCTTGCCTAGCTTCATCTGTTGGCTCTCCCTCCAGCATTCACCAAGGTTCGAGACTGATGTACAGGATGGCTCTCAGGTGTTGCTATGGTGCAATGTCATGACACCATGGGAGAAAAGAGGATAATGGATTAGCAGGTGATTCATTATAGTCATGCTTTTCACTAGAATTTTTCACACAACTCTTTATCATAGCATCGCAAATCATATCTATGTTTCTGGCTTGCATTTAAAATGATGGCCATTACTAGTCATGAGTTTCCTCAACTTGCAACCTAAATAACATTGTTATGAATACTATACTATGAGGGGCAGACTCTTTTCCTATGAGACATCAAACTATCATAGAGTGAGTGAACAGATTATCATAATCTTATGCTTATGAGTTGTATATCCTTCTAACAATGTCTACTTTTCTCTTTTCAAGTGGTGAAAAACTACTGTTAACTTTAGATTCTGATTTAGATATGTACTCATCTATCACAGTTACCTTGACTGTTTCTGCACATCTCCTCATAGTGTTATTAACAGCATTTTAAAATGCAATAAACTACTTGTAGTTTTAGGTGCATCATTAAGATGCTTTTATGATGCCTCAGGTTTGGTATCACTGCATAAATTATGCCTCTTACTGTTCTTGAGATACCTTATGTTCATATGCATAATCATGAGGATGAATTCCAATCTGTCCTCTCTCTAAGAAAATTGCTAGTTCCTACACATTTCAGTTTCTTCTTCCTTTCCATTTCTTTCCTTCTAGGGTTATGAAACAGAAGAGTCTTTATTCACCAAGTCATCTCATTTTCTTTAACTCTTCAACCACTTCACCCGTATATATATGATGCCTGTGTAACTTCACCCATATATCAACAAATTGATGCTCCCTGCCACAGTTCCAGGGATAAGTTCTACATTGGGGTATGGGAGGATGGGTATATGGGTGCTGAATTCCTTCACAGTACATGTCATAGCCAGCTGCTTTCCAAGTAAGAAGCAGGGTGGTATTACTCACTTTGTGTGGATGATGACATCATCACCAAAATTTCCTTACCTCTGCTTAAATATGTTTTTATGATATAGTTATAAATGTCATCCATTACATTTATTCATATGTCTTATTGATAAACAATTAAATCTAAGTAATAACAATTCCATCAATATAATGGTTGGAAAAAAAATCATGACAGAACAGCCTGGTGACAAAACTTTTAAATGTTATCTATAATAATGATGGCACAACAACTTATCCATGGACTTTACATGGCTAGCCTTACTTTTAACTTATCTATATCTCTTACTGTAAAGATAAGAATGCACTTACACAACTTGAAAAAAAAAAGGGGTCGTGCAAGAATGGACAGAAAAGTCTACTGAGTGGTTAAAGGGTTCATATACTTGTTTCTTTGTCTACATCATAAGGTATGTTTGGTTAGCTTCTACATCTGATGACCTCACACCAGTCAACCTCCACTTGTCACAACTATAAATCAAATGTCAAACTTCTTTTCCGACCCAACTCACAATAATAGATAATGAAAAAATCTTACTGTGGTTTAAGTTTGGACTTGGTTACAGGTACAGGATTACTGATACAAAAAGTATAATCATGTTTATTATCAAACAATCCTGTTATTATATATGTTGATAAACTGTAACATCTTCAACATGAGATAAGGCAACAACAATTCCCTTTTGACAAATGACAGGAAATTCTAATTGAAGTATACATAAGGATTTCATTAATAACATCATTGAAATATGTTCTAATTCATTGAAGCCCAGTATAAATGGCAAGTGTTAAAAAGCGAAATTTGACTTCAAAAGAAACTTTTAAAACTGGTTATTGACCATAAGCAAATATTTTGCAAATGCAATTTGTAGAGACATTAATACATGTCACCCATTACAAATAACTCCATTTATTAGCTGTCCTGTGTGGCTTCAAAATAAATGTGCTTGTGTGCTGGTATGTATAGCTTATCGTAAAGCATTTAACATATTCATAACATGCAGCTTTCTTATATACAACATGTTTTTGTATAATACGAAAAACTGTATACAACCATCTTGTAGCTAAAAAAAAAAGTTGGACAGTTGTGAAATGTAAGTGATTCATTTGCATAATATACTTGAACTTAGAAAACAGTGACGTAAAAACACAAACCTCCAGATTGTATTGATATTTTTGAGTTTTTTCTGTACATATCAATCCTCTGCAATGTCATATATAAACAATTATTCTACAGGAACTGTTATAACTTAGTTCTACTGCAACTCCTTTCATAAAGATGACTTCATCTATAGTTTTACACCAAACCTCTTAAGAAATGTGAATAGTCTTCATAAAGATTTTACTTAATACACACTTCAAAAAATATATTTGTACCACTCATGCTATATTGTTCTCAAAACTTATAATGTTCAGACCAAACAACTAAAAAACAATTGTTAACAAGCAGTTGGGGAATAATTTCCTTATTCTTGTAACTACTGTACCCACATTCAAAAATGGCAAATTTGGAATGGCCTTGCAATATAGGAAACACAAAGTTTTAACAAAAAATCTACTGAACAAAACTACAGATACCTTGCATGAAAATTTTGAAACAATTTTGGTGTTTCCTGCATGATTCTTACCCATACTCAATGCAGAATAAATGCTTTAGGGCCTCATTTGGAATGTAAGAACTGTAAACTGTGTTACATCATAGTGCAAGCTGAAACAATATCATTTTGGACTTTCAACATATTTTCCCTGACACAACAAACAGCACCACTGTCATGTTCAAAAAGTCAACTGGATTGTCAAGTGCTGGAAAGTGTGTATGTGTGTGTGTGTGTGTGTGTGTGTGTGTGTGTGTGTATGTGTGTGTGTGTGTGTGTGTGTGTGTGTGTG
>JAUUDW010637476.1:0-11047 GCA_032361385.1 Panulirus guttatus
GCGCGCGAGAGAGAGCGCGAGAGAGCGAGAGAGAGAGAGAGAGAGAGAGAGAGAGAGAGAGAGAGAGAGAGAGAGAGAGGAAATTAGAGATGGAAGGATGGAGTGAAAAACAAATTGAGTGGCCTCATCCTGGATGTGCAGGAGAGTAAAAGGCGTGCGAGGGATGAAGTAAATTGGAACGTTGTTGTATATAGGGGTCGATATACTGTTAATGGACTGAACGTGGGCATGTGAAACGGCTGGGGTAAACCACTGAAAGGTTTGTGGGGCCTTGTTGTAGACAGGGGGCTGTGGTTTCAGTGAATGCGATCTTTTTTCTGCTGTTCCTAGTGCTACCTCGGTAACACGGGAAACGACGAAAAAGTATGAAAAATATTTTTTTTCATACATATTCGCCATTTTCCGCGTTAGCGAGGTAGCGTCAAGAACAGATGATTGAGCCTCGGAGGTAAAAATCACCACTTTGCCCCCTCCTCTGTTCTTCTTTTGGAAAAGTAAAAGAGGAAGGGAGGATTTCCAGCCTACTGCTTGTACTCCTTTAAGACGCCTTCTATGACATGCAGGGGACACAGAGGTAGATTTCTGTACATTCTGTCAACTTATCCTGATGCCATCAAAGGTCGACCACGTCAGCTCGCTTTCAAACACCTTTAAAGTTTTCCGGAGCTTTGCAAACGAACCCAAAAATTTCAAGATAGTTGACATGATATTAACATTAACAGTAAGTTAGCTTTATTCTTTTTCTTTAACATGACAATGAAAGCGAACAGGTCATTATTTAACAGCCTTTTAGTCTTTCAAGAGTTATAGGTCTTAGATATATGGCACTAAGGGTGACAGGGGCGAAAACTATGTTTATCAGATTCTGTTTTTCGTACGATATTTTTGAGCCTTTGAAAATTAGCAGGTGATCCTTTGAGAAGAGGGTTGCATTGAATGTACCATTATTCAGTTTTCAACGGAGAAAACGCAATTTTTTTTTTTTTAGAAAGACAAAATATCGAAATAACTGCTGTATGAAGAAGAATTCATAGATACGACTCTCTTTACGTGGTTTCCATTTAAGCTGATTACTCCGCTGGCTCCTCCCGTCTTTGGCTGTGGAAATGAGATATACAGGTCGTTCCCAGCGACACAGAGTGGTTGAATTGTGTGTGTTTCACATTTTCTAGATATATAAATTCTGTTTGCTCTTTTTTTTTATATTTCTTTTTCTTCTTTTTCTTCTTCGTCGTAATCATCATCAACTTCTTCTTCTTCTTCTCCTTCTTCTTCTTCTTCTTCTTCTTCTTCCTCTTCCTCTTGTTCTTTCTTTTTCTTCTTCTTCTTCTTCTTCTTCTTCTTCTTCTGTACGCTAACAATGGGCATAACGGACGGTCGACTGAGGGACAGAGATAGTGGGAACATGGAGGAATAGGGCGCTTCTCGTCTCTTAGGACAACAGTAGACGCGATGCTCTCCTGTACAATGTACACATCAATGTAAGTGTGGGAATGTTGGGTCTTGGCTCAGGAAACGTAAAGTCTGTGTGGACAGCTGGTCAGACACAGAATAATACTGTTATAACAAAAGGTTTATTTCATATACTGTAAATATACCTTGAGTTTTTCTGTAACCT
Source organism: Panulirus guttatus (assembly GCA_032361385.1). Lineage (NCBI taxonomy): Eukaryota > Metazoa > Arthropoda > Malacostraca > Decapoda > Palinuridae > Panulirus > Panulirus guttatus. The sequence continues at coordinate 1,619 of JAUUDW010637476.1, forward strand.
TATCATCCCCATGTCTCTATTTTGCTTTTACTAAAGCATGCTTCTCTGTGTTTCTTTCCTGGGATTAGTTGCTCTTCTTTCTCATTAATGCTTTGTCTGATTGTCATAGCAGTCTGGTATAGCTGCTTTTAATTGCTACGAAAATAGATGACAAACCAGAGTACCTTCTTTGTCTTATGTCCTGACGAGTTTAGATATAATGCCACAAAACATTTGGCTTATTAGGTCGTTAGTTCACAAAATTTTGTGTGCCATGATATCTGTGTTTACCTAGTACGTATATGCTACAGATATGAGCTCACCATTATTTAGCACACCTGACTTCTAGCACTCGCAAAATCATCGTTTTTTTTCTGATTGAGATGAAAGTTTGCTTAATCATATGCCTCAGCATGTGATTAGTTCTTAATCTACTCAGGAGGTATATATGGTGCATGTATGAAGTTTCTACGTCAAGCGCTGCTCTTGAGTTACCGTGCTAACGAGCATATGTCCACAGGACGACCAAGACACATATACACAGACAGACCAACACAAAGACACAGGGGAACCGGCATACTGTCCCCATACACTATGTGGTATGGCGGGATATAACAGTTTACTTAAGTAAAACGTAAAATAGAGCCGTTTGTGTTTGATACGCCCACTAATTCTCCACAACTTTTGCTGCACAAAATATAACAACAATGGGGAGGAAACTCCCTTTTAAGGAGGAGCATCCTCCATGTTGAGGACGCTCCAGGGAGCCAGTTTAAACATCAGTGTTACGGCCTTTCCCTTCATGATTTGAAATGTGGCGCCCAAGGAATGTCGACCGCGTCTTAAAACCACTATATGGTTGTGTAGGTTATGAGGCTAAGGCTCCATAGTGGTGTTTGGGATACGTATAAGGACGCTCATGCAGAGAATGACGTGACGTAAGGAACTCCAGACGTGAAAGTAATGGAACCACCTTTCCCTGTGGTGTATTAACTGAACCCTGTTGCGTCCAGTACACATTCATCTGGATGGAAGTTCTTCATTAGAAATATCTGCTAACGAGGTATCAGCAGATTTATCTGCAAACGAAATACCAACAAACACAAGCCACAGAGAAATTCTGGTATACACAGCAGTCACAGGGGCAATAGTAGATGAAAGACGTCCTTCGGATTGTTCAGCTATGAAACTATAACCAGAGTCAAGCGAATTACTCTGAGTCAGTGCAAAATAATCTTTTCTGGCTTTGAAAAGCTTTCATTTTGAGAGAAAGTTCCTAATTTGAAATTTTCTTTAATCGTCTTCGATACAAATCAGAACAAAGCTTAGACAATAAAATTCTCGCCACTTCACCACAACTAGTATCTTCTTTCTATTTTCGCCTCTGGTATTGGTTTCAAGGATCTCCTGCCACATTGCGTGGTCAAGATGTGGTATATAGTGTGGCACAAAGACGATCTTGTTTGAGGTGTGCTTAATGACTGACGTTAAAGAAGTGATCACTACATTAATCATTTCTACACTGTGTTTCATTTTGGTGTACGTCCATCTTATATATTTTTTCAGACTTCTTCCCTTACCTATATTCCAGTGAAATGGAATGACACTGGTGATCGTTAACGAGTCTCTAGGTGATTATCAATCTACATTCTCTAAACAAAGTCTAATGTAAATATTCCCTATTCATTAGATTTTTATCACCTCGTATAAAGGAAATAAAGTATAATTTTACAGACAGGACATTGAAAAATGTTTACGCTTAAGTGTTGTAAGTAATATTCTAAAATGTATTAAGTATTACTAAAGGACGTTTTTCTTGAAATGATCTATTGCAAAGGAAGGAATATATTAATCATATAAAGAGAAGTTACCTTTTGGTGTATCAAAAATCATCAAAAATAAAAACAGAGGCATCCTTCACCGTACTCTGCTCTCACCTCTCACTTGCTATCTCTATCCTTTCATACCGCCTCTCGCAGCCTCTTCCCATAACCCTACTCCCATTCCACTCTCACTCTCTTGAGACTTGGACAACCAGATGAAATTCATGTAAAGACGAATATCCTGTTGCCCTGCCCCCGGTCGACCCCACCCGTCATTTCTGTCTGACAGGTGGATGATTGATGGTCCTGGTGGCGGAGTTAGAGGAGGAAGGTTTGAAGAAGATCGTGGAGTGGGACATAGGGATGGGGGAAGCGGAGGAGAGGAAAGGTGAGAAGGAGGAGTGAGAGGGAAGAATGACGAATTGATGAGAGGGAAAAAGGGAATAAGAGATAAGAAGGAGAAACTTAGAGAAAAGCAGGAGGGAGAGAAGAGTGGGAGAGGAGGGGGAGAGGGAGAGGAGAAGGATGCGGGAGGGAATAGGCTCACCAGTGGGCCCTGTTTAGATGTGGCCAACAATCTGCTGGTCAAACATACGGGAAGATTTTACCCTCCCTCACTCGATCTATAACCTCCCGTGACTCCAGCCACTGGTGCTGCTGGCCTCCGCCGGCAGGAGTTTGCATCGAGAGAGAAAAATCATCCTTGGCGAGGCTGTATCGTTGGGTGTACAGTCACGGTAAAGAACTTCTCGTTCCAAAGGAGTCTACTTTCCCTGCTGCTGGAAGTAGTTCAGCCTTGGGCTGCAGGAACTTCTACAAAGAGGTCCTGAATAACACAAGGACTCCTTCAGAGAAATTGGTCCTTGGAGTAATCATGATGACGACTCCAGCAGCTTACCTCGTTGACTTCAGCCGTCTGTTTGGCTAACTCTAGATGGCCCTTAATGGTTCTCTGAAAATCGCAGTCTCACATACCGGCGAGCCACAACGTATTATTATGGAACACAGACAACTTGCAGGTAGAAAATATTCGTCTGAAAGATGAAGCCTGGGGTCTCACCTTTTGAAAATTGCATCTTTAGTAAGAATGCTTGCAAGTACTCTTACCGTTGGTAGATTCCCTGGTACTTCTCTGGTAGGTATAGTTACTGGTATTTTTCCGGTAGATATATTTACTTTTGTATCTGTATATTTAATATGTGGCTCTGCTACTTTTTCTCTAGCAGGTACGTCTACTTGTGCTTCTGAAGATGATGTATTTACTCGGTGACTATTGTTACGTCTGTGACTACTGTGTCTACCGGAATTTCTCTGCAGTTTGTGTTTGTTGGTATTTCATTCGCTAATATGTCTGTTGGTATCTCCTTAGCAGATATTCTTTGATGAGACCTCGTTAGCAAATATATCTGCTGGTATTTCGCTGGCAGTTGCGTCTGCTGGTATCTCTCTGGAAAGTGTTGCTGCTGGTATCTTGCTGGCAAATGACGTGTCTGCTGGCACTTTGTTAGCAGATTCATTGTGCTGTTGGTTCTCTGGTAGTCTAAACGAGCACAACACAAAATATGTAGAATGTTCTTTACCATATCTTTAATCTTCCCTTTTCTCACACCACGTAGTTCCAGATCAGTAAGTTGTTGGAAAACGGTATTAGCTCATGTAATCTAAAAATGACTGGATTTTCATTGTATTCCATTTCACTCGTATTTTCTTTTGTCTGTCATGTGAAATCTGCTGGAGGAGGACCCATATCATCCCCAGAGTCCTGTGGGACAACCAAGATGTCGTGTGACTCATGGGGAACCTACGAAACTCTCGTCTGACTCTTGTCCAAATGCTTTGAATAAAGGCTAAGGGTACTGCTTGATGAGAGGGACGAGGAGAGGTCAATACCCCATTACTAATTTATCAACAGAACTCACGTTTCTAAAGCAGAATCGTCATCATTAAAGGCAAGTTTTGAACTAATTCATCGTTTTTGCTCCAGCTTATCCTAGCGGGTCTTTGACTTGCCGGTATTACCAGACGCTCAGATGTAGGCGAGAAAGACATGAAGGTACAATCAAAGTAAAAAATCGTGTCGCGAAATCTGGTGCAAACATCTGCAGAAGAGCTAAACGTTTGGTGGGTTCTGCCGCGTGTCATATGGATGGTTGGCTGCGCTGACATGAGTTGCCATTTGCTCCAGGTGATGAGCCTGTGGATATCTTTGATATATAAGCGAAACAAACCAACCCATTATATCTTCAAAAATGCTACCTTTATTCAATATTATGACACATTTCTTATCTCTGTTCTCTTGTTTACCCCCATGTTTGCATCGTTGCTTTTCTGTTATTTAAATTTTCGAAGTAAGTTTTCCTCCATGTGGTATATTTTTACTCCTTAAACAAGCTTATCATCCTTTCATACGTTAAACATTATGAACTTTGCTAGATTGTCTAATTATGTGTCCATGATTTAAAAAAAATTTACTAACCTACACTGTATACGTCCTGTGTAACCATTAACTTACCAAGACATCTTTGGTAGACTGGGATTTGTCAATACCATTCAAGTTTCTTTTTAATGTTTGCCATTTATTTTACAGTAACCCTTCATCGAACCCGTATTGGCGGGCAGATGTATGGTTTGTAATGGCATTCCAGACTCTTATAATTACTTTTGTTTTTCTCTGCAAGACCAGTGTTGTCAACTGCTACCCATGACATAAAGCAACATACAGATATTCGGTTAATGAACAACACTGGAGTAATCTTAGATCACTCGAGAACACCGATTAATAAGCCGGACTTGGCAGAACCACTAACGTCTGACCACAGATGTCCGGCCAGACATGTCGAAACCTCGGACCTCAGACAAAAGATTTCCAGCCAGACGAACCCTCAAACCTTTGACCAAAGATTTCCGAACCCCATCACCAAACCAGTCACACTACTACCTCCCCTAGATGGGAGAAAAGAAACAAAAAAATAAGCAATTCCTTCACTGTAATATGATTTGCATACAACCACCACTACACTTGATATGCTACCACACAACATACATCATTACCAGCAACACATCATCATAAACCGCCACACCCACACTAGCATCTCACACCACCATCAAACAAACTATTATGAAACTACACTAATAATTAGCATAGCCCCTGCTCGCTGTATTGACATGTCGGAGCCTTCTTCGCAGTGACTTGACAAGAAGCTGAAAAACGTCCGATTGTAATGGAAGTCTCTCCCATAACACCAATGCGCAGCCGAACAATTCTCTCCGATTTCGACCGTCATATCATAGCAACTCACATGGGCCCAGAGGCTCTCTATCGGATCTAGGTCCGGTGATCTTGCTGGCCAGTCAAGGAGTGTCGCATCAAGATGTGCCACAAGCCAGTCCCTTAAAATCCGAGCATTGTGGATAGGGCTGTTAACTTGAGCCAAACAAATGTGAATCTTCTTCCCTCCGCGGGTACCGCTCTCGTCGATGGTATTAGAATATCTGTCAAGAATTCAACATATTTCTCAGCTGTGAAACGACCTTCTGTCTCGGCCACCTGCCCTACATAAAACGTCATCCAGCCCCAGACGCCGCCCGTGATGCGGCTACTCCTTCTTAAAACAAAAACATTTTCCTCGTTATATCTACATATAAAGAGAGATGACGTTAGGGTGAATTCAAAAGAACGCTGGAGAGGACAATGTTTTCGTCGTAGTTGGGGTCATAAAAGGACTGACGAAAGATTACCTGCCTACCAGAACAACATAATTAAATCCTCCATTGATTATGTCAGGGAAATGATGCACTGAATGAAGAAGGAACATCAAGCGAAAATCGACAATCATAAACAATAGCTTGCTATAATCATGCACCAGCTCATCTTGTGTTAACTCTGCGCCGTACATGGCGTGGACGTAAACCTTCTGAGGAAAACGCCTTCTCGTCACAAAATATGACACTGCCAAAACTTCGGCGGCATCTCGGCATACCGTCTTGCAAATGCCAGTCGATCCTGTTTGCGTCTCTTCGTCAAGGCAGGTTTCCCAGCTGGGGTTCGAGCGAATAAACCAGACGACCAAAGTCTTTACACAACTGCTCGTGAGATGTATTCTAGCTGTAAGGCGTCTTTTACGGTGTAAGCGCTGCTCGTAGGATCACCTTTCATCGTTACGGCTACTTCTTGGTGTCGTAATGGTGATGCAACACGAGGGTGACCTGTACGATAACGGTTCTCAGTTCTGACGTCCTCCCAGAAATCGCTGAGTCCACCTTTCTGCCGTTCTTCTGCTCACAAGGAATGTTCTTGCTATGTGTTCAGGATCCTCTTCCTCTCAGTAAAGGTAGATCATACCACCTCTCATCTCCCGGGTAGCTGTATGCATGGTGCTTGCTCTCCCAATACTAGGGTAGATCGTAAGTCTATCTGGTGATCTGTGCGCAGGTGTAAGCTTAAATGACCAGGCGAACGTCGTCTGACCGAATATTGTTAGTATTCCTCCTCATGCCAAACCCCTCGGGTTCATTTGAACCTCATCTGAGGAGCAGCAATTATGAATCTTCAAGAATTCAGGCTTGCCAACCACGAGTAGGCAACTGTGGAAGGGATCTAATCATGTTTCACGAGTTACATTTAATATTCGGACAAAACCGCGACACGACTTTCGTCTTTCATTGTGCACCCAATAAGAAATTATTCGGCAGCCCTACGGCGTGATACAAGATGACACACCATACGAAAATTTTTGAAAAGAACTCCTATGGTGCGGTGTATGGTTGGTATCCCTGACCTGCTAAGTTGCCAACTACTCTGTAGTTTGTGACAAGTATAACATTTTGCAGCGGCTCAGGTGCAGACTATTTCGTGAACAACATTATGCATCACGATACAGGTTAAGTACTAAAGCAGTGTGCACAGTAACACCAATAGTCGTATATTCTTGCTACCGACAGATCTGCAGTCAAGTGCATTAGACGTATTATAAGGGTTGACAGGTCATATGCCAGGTTGGTTAGTTGCTTGATAAGAAGGGAAAACACGTTTCATCACTTGTTTTACTTTTAATTCTCTCAATAATCAACGTAAGAACCCCCTGCTGTTAGGACACACTTTAAGTTATCTGGCATGGATGCACAGTCTGGAAAAATGTGTGTACTTGGACACGCTAACCCGTTTAACAATATCACAATTGCTGTGGCCCACACCGAGTAGTGCGATGATCGCTGCGCGTATCTTCTCCTCCCAAGTTTGCATCTCCTATAACATAGCTAAGATTCGAAATAAACACTGCGATTCCTACTGTTTCTCCGAAGCTCAACTCAATGCAGGTTGAACCAGTTCCGTATCCAACATATTCGATATATTGTATTCAGATAACGATCCTCCTGTGGTAAAAGTCTATGTTTACACTAACAATGTCTCGCATAAATTTCCTACAAATCTTATCACGTCTGGCATACTAAAAATATATATACTTCGTTTCGTGAGTCAATCCCTGCTTCTTGATCTTGCCAGTACTGTGCTTAATGTTATATTGTTATTACGGTAGACAGATAGTGTGTTCTTTGTGCATGTGGTCTTATATTACTGAACGTTTACATACTTTCCGTCATCTACACTGTAATGACGTGGGCTTATGTCGTTGCACCTCATGATGTAAGAAATTCGTAAATGGCATCTGATCCGTTGTTTGCCATTCTCATATTAATACAGGCTGTGGATTTGAGTATCATATTACAGAGGTTAATGCTATGCCGTTTAGAGGCTTTGGTACTAAAGCTCTATGTATTCCTCTTTATTTACCGTTGAATACGACACGTGGGTACAGAAAACACCGTAACACTCTCTCTCACAGACAGACATACAGAGAGAAACAGGGGTAGCAACCACATCAGTGATCGTTGCAGGGCGTATCAGGAATAATGGTGCTGAATAATTTCTTAGTGGGAGTATATCAAAGGGGAGAGGCCAAACGAATAGCTAAAGAGAAGTGAAGACTTCGCTCACAAGACAAACACCAGGGGGCCTCAAAATAGGCTTAAGAGCAGATCGGCCCCCAACACTGGTACAGTCTGAGACCAGGTATGTAAAGTAGTCATAAATGACGAGCAACAGTAAAGTATATAAATGCCAATGAATTGATGAAGAATGGAAAGGAAATGGAGTTTGAGGACTGAATCGAGAAAATCAAATCAGATGTTGTCAATGTAGTAGACAGAACTTTCTGAATAGAGAAGAGCTAATTAAATCTTTCAGCGGAGGGGGGTGGGGTTGTTACATGGTTGGAATAAGGGAGAGAGAAGCCAAAGGAGGTGGGGTATTCGCCCTCTTAGGGCGGAATAACTTACTCAAAGTTTCGAGAAATACCGATGGTTGGTCGTTTTGAAGTGTGCATAATGGGATAGGAAACTACTGGAAGAACTTGAATGATAAAAGTGTTGACAATTTACGATCCTCCAAAACATTTTTACTGATTCAGAACAACTCTTTAATGAAAACAATGAAGACATACAGGATGTTGTAGAAGGCAGCGAAACGTGCACAACTCAGGGATTTTAAGTATAAAGAAACTAACTGGGAATACTTAATATTCTCATGGAGCTATTGTCATGAAAACACAAATTCTCAGATTATGTACAGGAAAATTTCATGTCTCAGTATGTCACCGAGTTCACTAGAGTCACAAGGGCTGCTGATACACCATCAGTACTACATCTGATCTTTATGTATAACATAGAAACAGAAAACAGTACATATGATACATCATCGGAAAGGGGTGTCATGTAGTAACTGTATCTGACTACGTTGTTATTTTTCAAAGAAAAATGCAGTCGCGGAATGCTGAGATGTAAATAAACGTCAATGGGAAAATAAATTAAACAAAGGAATTCCACAATTAGAACGTATAGAGATGTCCTCTAGATGGCTCTGTGAAACCTGTAATGAAAGGATTAGAGCACAGGTACCTTTGGCAGTAAATGGAGATGGAAGGTTAGAAAAGAGACATGTGGTTTTATATAAGATGACGAGAAGAAAAAGACCGTAGGGATGTATTACGAAGTATACGTAGACAGTATAACGACCATTCAGTATTCTAAAGGTTTAAGAGAAGGGAACAATACATTTAACAATATACTTAAGAAGGGACAAAGAAAGGAGAAGAAAAACTTTGAAATGAAAACTGTGGACATGACAAATGAAAATTCAAAACTACTCCATAAATCTGCGACAATTAACTCTCGGTTAAAGAGCAGCTAATTAGGTGAGGGATGCACAGGGAAGAGGTATTAAAGACAGGAAAATATGTGATCCTACGCCCAAAAGTGTATTCACACAGGAAACCATAACCCAGACACCAGAGAGATGGGATGGGAAGAGGAATTACAGGACAATGAAACTGTTAGAAAAGACTTCAGCTGACTATCAGGAGCTCTTGGTCAATAAAAGGCAAAAGGCTCTCATAAAGTCCCTCCATATGAGTTTCAGGAGCGTACAGAAACACTCGGAAGGCCGCTATGAAATACTTAAGAATCGCTAGGAGTATAGTGCCAAGGGAATAGAAAAAACTGTGGACATGACAAATGAAAATTCAAAACTACTCCATAAATCTGCGACAATTAACTCTCGGTTAAAGAGCAG
>JAUUDW010637498.1:0-11047 GCA_032361385.1 Panulirus guttatus
GGTTTTGAGGAAATACATATCTTTAGAAATCTACACCCATGTTTTAATTACAGAAAAAAAAAATTCTAATATAGCAGACTTTTTTAATCAAGTGAATCAAATTAAAGGGAAAATATGCACATTTTGCAAGTGGCTGGGTGCTGGACTTCAGTCTCAAGATAATTCACTCAGAGCATTTAAGCTTGCCATTAAGAAAATGTACATCTTCAAACCACTGTCCCATAACACGTGAAGTGACAGACATCAGGCCACTAACACATCTGCAGCTTAAAGTCATTGTTTGTATCCTGTTTGTATGTTAATTTTCAACATTTTCACCTGACTTCCTTAAAGATGATTTATCTTGATTGATGCTTTATCACAATTTCAAACACTAGGAAGTTTTGAGCTGATGAAGATTAATGCAAACATAAAATGTGACTTAGCACTTATGTTGTTTCTGTTGTCTTTGAAATCCAAGAAGGATAGCTCAAGACTTGCACTAAAGTCTTTGAATAGGAAGCAAAACTCTCTCGCAAATATTGTTTCTCAATGTGGACACATCAATTTATGTGCAGCATCAAGTGATATACCCCAGGTGAGCCTTAATCAAGTGATTTGTAATTCAAAGACAAGAGATACAAGGTACTTACTTCTACCACAAGATTGGCTGCTGCTGCCCATACTTATGATACCTTCTTTCCTTGAACAGCAAAGCCCTAATCAATCTCATCCATGTTCCTTTCTCATACTCTTTGTTCTTTTGTTCATCCAAGATGCCTATGAAGAGTAGAGCACATTTTTTCCCTATGCCATGTCATTTACTAAAAAATAATAATTATCTCCCATCTTAAATGATATAGTCATGTAGATCAAACCCATCCATGCACTCGCTTTCCTAATCTCACTATATCTCTCAATCATTATATCTATCATTCTACTTTTAATCTCTCTATCTTTCATTTAACTGTAATAAAAATCAAATTACCTCCTTAAAAATTGTTTTATTTACAGTTCATAGATAACACGCAGCCATGGCAGAGGTCAGTGTACCCCAATCATTTGCTACTTCCAGGTTTCTCAGGCTCTAAGTTATATATATTTAGCACCAGACAACTTAATGTGCCTTATAAACTATGGGTATTAGTTTTTATTACAAAGAGTTAAAACATGACTTAGCTGCTTCTTCAGAGTAATCACTCAGTGCTTGTCCATCTTTACAAAGAGATAATGATTGTGAATAAGAAAAATATGATCTGTAGAAAAAGTACTGAGAATACAGGTTCTATTACACACTCATGATTATCCTTCCTACTTATTCTGTACAGAAGGAAGGGGAAGAAATTTTGGTAAAATGTCTAGTATATGCTAATAACACTGTCAGAAAGGCTGGAATTGTTGACAATGCAAAATTCCATACATGTGGTGATGATAGCCTGACCACTAAATATATTCATAACGATAATGAGAGTTCTATTACTAAGTTATTTCCCTAAGTCCTGATAATTACAGGCAAGACTGAGACATGCTGAAGTATAAATTGTCATGAACAGCTGATACCTAAATACAGCCCAATAATATTCAAACATAATACCTCCCCTCTTCCATAATCAATGGTACCAAATGTTTCCACAGCTCAATAAATACATCTTTCACTTATCCCTCTTATATTTCAGTCATGTTCTTTTGCTTTTATCTTGTTAACCAAAACACTAATTATTTATATTTTCTTTTAGTTTTCAGCTCCTAAAACACAATGTTTTTGTCTCAAACTAATCTGAACTGCTTCACTATCTAATTAAATGGCTATATTCCAAAATATATTTTCCATATATGTTACAAAATTTTACTAAAAACAGTATACCCTAACAGACGAACTACTTTTAACTTTTTTCATCCTAATTCCTCAACACATGTAATGATTATACCTTATAAGACGTTATACTATTGATTATTCTCTATTAAACACTTTTCTGCCATCTATGTTTCTGGACTGAAGACACATCCCTACTACCTTAAATGGATTTTTGGTCAAGCGAAAGCCTTTTAGCATACTCTGCTTTACTTAAATACTGAAAATAACTATAGTTTTCTGAGGATATCAAAAATGAAGAGCCTTATTCTATGTTTTTGCATACGTTTTCTCTTACCATGATCAAGAATTTTGGAAAAATAATGTTCTCACACTTTCTAGTTACTTTGTATCATGTTACTTTTAATGGCTATGTTCTTCTCTTCTAGTTATGTGCACAATATAAAAACGTTGTTTAGTAATTTTGCAGTCACCCAATCATTAGTTTCGGACAGTTATCCTTTTCCTTTCTATGTATTTCACATTGCATGCATAATCTTTCACTGTTTCTAGGTCTATTGCAATCCACTCAATCATCATTCTTTTGAGCCTTCTGAACTGGCACTTAGATTCTAACACATCTGTCTCTCTGTTATTACAGTCTTTTCCAATTCATTACAGGTGGGTTATGTATCATTTATTTTGAATCCCTTTTAGTAAATCTTCCCAATCCTAAACCATTTCCAGTCCTTCATCAATACTATACACATCTTTCCTAATAATAAATGTTAAAACCTTTTTACAGTTTATAATCAGATACTTTTCCTTTTAGGAAGCCACTTTGCATTTTTTGCATAATGAATTAATATATTGTTTAGGATTTTTTTTGTTTGCCATATTTAAAGAAGGCACAATATTATACAGAACAAATTTTTTAATTGATATTTTAATTTCAGACCTTAGCACCTTACCTTTAGTGAAATCCCTTTTCACAAGTGTAGTATGATATCTTTTTCATCCTCACTATCGCCTATTGCATTTTTCTAATCCTGAGTAGGATATTAGTTCCAATCCTTTTGCAATCAAAACATCTGAATGTATCACTTCCACCTGTAAACAAAAAACATATACCCGAGATCACAAAAAAAACAAGATATGATATGCTGTACTACACTAGCACATGGGAACTTCAGAGGCGGAGCATTTCTTTAGCCTTCTGCTCTGGAAAAACAGTGCAAGTAACATAAAAGAAGAATGAAAATGCAAGATCTCATAGGTTTACAGTAATGATAAAACAAATCATAAGCAAAAATGTAATGTTTATGAAAATATTCAGAATTTTCACCATGAAATTCCAAGTTTTGTTAAAAATAAAACATTTCTGATTAATATTACATTAATTTGCAGTTCTGGGAAAAAGGGTTTGCAGTCCGAGATTTTTTTCTGAGCTTACAGAGAATAAGCTGATGACTTTGGGCTATCAGCATTTGTCCAGGCTCCACTGAACTGGATTACATGGGAAAATCTGTGAATAAATATTAATGTCAAAACTAAAGTTGGCATTACTTTATGATTATAATATCAAGTGTTCACACTACTATCACTTGTGAATAACAGATTATTAACCAGTAACACACAACATCCACGACATGAGATCATTATTTCCACCACCACTCAATGGAATCTTTCCACCTTACATTACTCCAAGCTCGAACTGCTGTAATCTAACACTGTCCATGAAAAAAGTCAGAGGCTAATATGCTATATTTTTGGTATGCCCTGTCTTAACCTCAAAAAGTCCATCAATCAAGACCTTTTTTCTGAGTCTTACAGTGAGCCAAGAACTTTGGGGTAATAGCATAAATAAATCAATGTATCATCTAGTGGAAACTTGATCAATGCCAAGCATGAAAAATTCACCTGAACTATGTTCTTGCAGTTCTTGGAAAAAGATTCATCTCTGATCCTTAGTGACTGTCATGGACAGTCTTATGATAATCCAGCTCATATGAAGGAAAAACATAAAGCAAGTCAGGCACAGCACATACAATGCAAAAAGACCCAAATCTACCTTCTATTCCAAGTTGTGCCCATATCCTGTGGTGGACAGTCGTGTTAAAAATCTGACAATCCCTGTCAGTTATCATGGGACTGTTCAGGAGCTATACACTCTACTAATGCTTGTAAACACCTGTATCATCTTATGAAAAATGTGACACAATTCTAAAGAAGTGATCAATGACAAAAATGGGAAAGCTGAGGCAGTAAGGTATCAACCAACCTGGGGAAATATGTAATAAATTACTAAATGATGACATGGTGAAAAGTAGATCACAAAGTTCCTCTTGACAATAGGATTCATATAATTTTCTGCTATGTGGTGAAATACGGAATGATATTTTGAACATTGTGACCAACATTTCAACAGAGTCAGCAACAGTTGATTCCATAGAATAGAATTACAAAGTAGCAGGGTTCCAGGGTGCTCAAGTGACTTGCTAGAAAAACAGCTGAGGAATTAAATGTACACCATGAGTAAGAAAAAGTTATAATGAAAGATATGCTCATTATGAAGCAATAGTAACAGATAACATTGTTCAGGATCTTCTCAAAAGATATGAATTTATTTGGTAAGTATAGTCAAATGTAGTCATGGGCTAAAATTTCAAGCTCTAAATGACTACTGCATAATTCTTAGCTTCTTAGATTTGTTTCAGTCATCTAAACTTCATAAAACTACTCTTCCACACGCCTGCTTAATACAAGAGAGTAAACTGCATTGCTGCTTTCTCTAGAATAGATCTGAGTACTATCACATTCTACGAATCCAGTGGAAGCTCACACTATGATACAAGAAATGCAACTTTGAGCTTTCTATTCTAGCTTTAAACTTTTTTAGAATACTGTTGACAATGTCAGTGACTGTACAGCAGCCTGCTTTAGAATTTCATTTTCAACAGCGAAGTGCATCAATACCTATTTATGCTAAAGTATGTGTAAGGGGAGGCTGTGTGGATTACTAATGATCAGCAATAATCATTAAACTGCCCTAGTTATTCCTATGTGATGGATGACTTTGCATGAAAAAAAAAAGAAAAAGAAGAAAAGTGAAATTTCAAAACTGTGTATATGGTGTTTAATATATTGTGGATATGTCAAATAACCCTTTCATTTTGTTAAACCAAGAGTGATTAGTAGATATTCAATGTCACATATTTCATCAACTGTAGTTTTGTATGTTAAGGGTATTATTAATGATAAAAAACAAAAATATGAGCCAGTTTGGCCTCAAAATTTTGGATTTGAAAGCCTGCCACTGAGCTCAGTATCATTAGGTGACTCCTGGTCAGTCTTTGTGACCTGTAGGGGTCGCCGCAGTGACCTCAGTCCTCGTGGTGACTTCTGGGTGGTTGTGGCCACTTTTAGTTTACCGTGGAAACCTTTGAATTGTTGTGGTGAGTCCTGGGTCGTTCTGGTGACCTCTAGGTTGTTCTGATGACCTCTGGGTTGTTCTTGTGACCTCTGGGTTGTCATGATAAGTTCAGGGTTCTCTGTGGTAACTACAGGATCGTTCTGGTAGCCTCAGGGTCATCCTGGTAACTTCATGGTCGACACATTAACTTCAGGGTCATTTGGTAGCTTCGGAGGCGAAGTTACTAGAAAATTATTGTAAACATCTATGCACTACGCATCTCAACAAACTCTGTAACAAGATTTACTATTCTGTTTATAATGTTTCATGGAAAAGTCATATATGAACAAATGCAAAAGAGAAAACAAAGTAACACCAAAAACAAAACTAATGTAAAACAACTTTAAACGTTTACATGTGGCTGCACAAATGAGTTAGGTGACCTCAGCAAACATGCATCACCCACCATTGCATCCCCACCCACACATACCACACAAAATATATCCCCAGGAAAATGAAATGCTGATATTGACCGAGTCAATTGTTACGATAGCAGGAGGGAGAGGTAGAATCTTCTGTTACTTGAATTATGACTGCAATCATGTTCAAGCTTTCCTTCTGATAAGTATTGTGTCTTGTTTTCAGGGGACATTTTCATGTTGTAAGAAAAGATCAAAACTAGAAAATCATGGGGCCTAACTATATGTTCCGGGAGTCCAGCTCAATATCTTGGGTACATAAGCCATGGAACCATTAAATCTCAATCCCTGTATGCAGATAATTTGAGGTGATAAAAATCACTGCTGTAACATAAACAGTTTCCATGTTTACAATTAATTCTATTATTTATGTATTCCACATTCCAGTAGAATTATTTTCAGAAAACTAATTCATTTTTGGGTAAAATAATACCCTCTAGCTACTCTCATCACCCAGATTGAGTAAGGTATATCCTTCCACAGTCATAGACCAGCTTCAGTGGGGACCATGTATTGTTTATGGCTGTGGTCCCCAATCTCCTAGAACTGCTATTTGATAACATACCAGACAATAATGTTTTGAGACAGTATTGCTTGCCTATTCAATATGAAAAATTATGGAATGATTAGAGATCTACTGTGAAGTACCTGCACCAGATCATATCACTCACAACTCAGCTGCAGTGTCACTAGGATAACCACCCCAGGTTGTGTGGGTCTTGGAAGCTACCAACTGATCTCTACCCTTATAAAGAAGCAGCATACAATAGTTATCATAAACACTAACAATTATGTTTCATCATAAACTGGTTTTGTATTTGAATATACTGTAGAGCTCACATCGAGACAAAGAAGCCTATTTAATGCCCAGTATCAGTCACTATGTTGACTTAGCAGTATAAGCCTCTATGTTTATACTGGAACTCAGAGGCTATTATCACAGAATAAAGAATGAGTTGTGGATGGCAAGAGTGTAAGCTAGTTTTGGTAAGGCCCCACTGGGATGTGAGAGCCTGCCAGAAACAACAAAACAAATGTTATCCACAAGGAAGATACTGACGAGAAAACTAGCTCACTTTCAAAGATGTCCTTAATCAGCTAAGTGTTCAAGGACAAGGAATGAATCATTCTGCTGTTCACTCTATGTGAATGAAAGGCACCATTCATATAAACTTGTTAGGAACTAGCTCAGTATTCTCCACAGTGTTACACATATGCACGAAGTACTGTCATTACCCTGATGATTCAAATCTAAACAGGCAGAAACAACAAAAATTTCTTAACAAATTGCTTAATCTATACATCACTCATCAGCCCTGAGACATATCGAGTGAAGCCAACAAACTCATGATGACCTCAGTAAGCTCCTCTACTGTCCGCTAATTGGTTAGGGAGCTTCAACTTGACACAACAAGGAAGTAGCATAATACTGCAAATACATCAAATAATGTAGTACTGCATTCCATGTGATCATCATTACTAGCATGCAACACCAGTTTTGAGGTCCAGGGACATATCTACTCTCATCAGCCTCATCACTGGCATCTGCCAAGCTTTTCTTTCTCAGTAAATAATAATCTTGGTCAGTGCATTTATGCCTCTAAGAGCCATCCATACCTAATGTCTACAATAAAAACCTGGTTTGGGCAGATCGAAAGGAGCTCCTGGTGGGATTAAATCACTACCTAGTGGCAGTAATAGTGGCATTACATCGTTGAAATTGTGTGTTACTGGTAAGCAACCATTAAGATGGTAAGACCATTATTAATGAGTGAATTAAGAATATCTATCAATAACAGTTTTCAGTAATATCTATGCATAAATGCTTCCATTTAATTCAGTCCGAATGGGCCTGAATTAATACTAGTAGTTTAAAGTTCCTGGTCTGCCATCTGGCTCAGAAGAAAATTAATTATTTGTTAAACTCACCTTTGTAGAAAAGTGACAACTGTTTCACTTCTCAAAAGACAAGTAAATGAAAAGATTCAACATTTCATCAGCAAGTTAGCCTTTGGCCAAACATCTACTTTATTTTCCTGGCAATATTCTAGCTTGGCAACCTGTGGGAGTAACAGTAAAAGGTCTTTTAAAGACAGAATGCTTAACCTCTACAATAAAAAATCTGGTAAACTGCAAAAGCTTTTATAACAATTTTAAGATGAAACTCAATCATCCCCTTGCTCCATATTTGTGGAAGCTTTGATAAATTTTCACATGAACAACAAAAAGAAAGAATACTGAAACAGCATTAATACTTACTGAACTCTGTTGCTTTGAAGTAATTCCTAAATGAGGTAAACAATGTGATCACTAAATCATCAAGTGGAACACAGTATGCAGCGAGAAAATCAACTTTACAATGTAAACTAGAAGTTGATAAACATTACCATAACAACTCTGGAAGTGGGTTTCAACACTCTATTGTCACATACAAACACATACTCAAATCCATATTTCTTCCTGGATGCTTTTTACACATTCACACTTTATTTGCCTACAGTTAAGGAGCATATTTCACTTGATAGGAAGTAACCACATAGTATTAATGCTAATGTACTCTGGTTACTTCAAATGACCTTCAATTGTTCATTTCTCAACATGTCAAGTTTCAAGAATGTTACAATTTCTATTTTTCATTTTCAATGATATGAAGGGAATTTCCATGTACAAGAAAAGGTTATTCATTTCATTACTAAAAGGCGTACAAGAAGTTCACACACTATCGCTGCAGTTGGGTGATTTTGTTACTGCAGCACTGGCAGTGTTACCATGCAGTGAGGAACTACCATTACAATCACACTGAGAAACCCTTAATTTTCCAAATTTATCCTGCATTCACAGCTTCTATAATAAAATCAACAAACACAAATACTTTGTCACTTAATAAAGTACCCATGTCATCTAACTGTCTTTAATAATAGAACTATAATGTTTGGAATCTTAATGACTCCCCCTCTACCCTTGTGTGGGCTGGTCAGCTAGCCTTGTCTTCGGCACCCAACAGAAGAGGGTCATTCCTGTACACTGTCTGTTGGGAAGACTGACCTAAGGATAAGGGATGCAGGTCTGGAAGATGGTTTAGAAGATGGTCTTGGTGGTGGCCTACCATCTGCAGCTTCTCCATCCGCCACTCCATTCCCTGCATTTTCTGATTCGTCTGCTACTGCAGATCCATTGAGCTTGTGGCCTAGTTCTACATCCTCTGCATTTGTTTCATCTGAAGGACGATGCTTGGGAACTGTCACCACATCCACTTTAGGTTCTGTCTTGTCTGCATCAGTGCGGATGTGTGTAAGAGTGTAGAGGTTGCCCATGAACATGTATTGCTCACGTACTGCCTCATC
Organism: Panulirus guttatus; assembly: GCA_032361385.1. Taxonomy (NCBI): domain Eukaryota; kingdom Metazoa; phylum Arthropoda; class Malacostraca; order Decapoda; family Palinuridae; genus Panulirus; species Panulirus guttatus. The sequence goes on from JAUUDW010637498.1 coordinate 9,007, forward strand.
AGGAATACGTCCTGGCTCACTATGTCCTTCATCATCCTCATCTTCCTCTGTGATGTCACCAGAACCACAGGTATCATCATCAAGGTGTCTGAAATCATATTTCATCTGTTAAGAACATTTCATCAACTATGAATCAACAGAGAAACCCTGCAAATCTGCACACTTTCTTTTCATGAAAACAGACTTGATTGAAAGAAGAACAGCTTTGCAGTGATTTGAAGCACAAACAAAACTGGTGTGGGATTCAGGGGAACGGAAGAGTACATGGTCCAGCATACTCTGTCCCTGATTCGACATGCATCAGACCAAGGAGCAACCAAACCATGACTTGGAGGAGAGAGATGTAGTAGAAGGGATGCAGGATTCCATCCCAGCCGAGAAAATTCCTGCTATGCTTTCTGCACAACATCAGGCTTCCCGGCCAGCAAAGATATACCCTCCCAGGAAATGTCAGTTAAGAAGCTGTGCAGGGATGACCAGCGAGCTCTCTCAGAATTGGCAATTTGAAGGGAAGTTAGAGAGAGTGTGTGACCAATAAGAAGAGATAGAAATAAGGTTGTGGTTGGAGGACCCTACTGAGACAGAAATGGTGTATTTATTATGAGAGAGCTCAGAAATTAGAAAAAAGTGGGGGAGGAGGTCCAATGTAATCAGGAAGAGGTCATGATGGTTGGAAACTCACGTTTGGTGTTTGATTACCTGTTCCAGGTAATTAACAAGGGAAAAAGAGAAAAGGCCTTAGTCCTGCTGGATCATCCTGGGTAGAGCAAAATTAATATTATGGTGTACATTGAAATCCTCTGCATAGAGAATTTCAGTGCATGGATGTGAGGACAGTAATGCTGCATGACAGACAGTCAGGCAGTTGAAGAGCTGTACTTAGGTGGAGGAATTGGGGGAAATTATGTGAAACATATAAGCAAAGTTAAATATACTATATTTACCCATCACTGAATTATAAGCAAAATAATGCAGAATATAATGGGAGGAATATTATCATCACTTTTTCCCATAAAAGATAAAAAAGAGATAAACATAGGATAGGAGAAAGAAAATCAAACAGCAAGGTGAATAATGCAAAAGAACCTAAGCCGTGTCTGTTTCGATATATGCATTAAATAATCTCCAGAGTGAATGAAATGAAGAAAATATCTTAATAGTCATCAAAATGAAATGTTTGCACTCCAAACAATGTAATAAATTTCAGGTGCATATATGAGTAAGGATCATCCACCTGGATTGTTCCCCTGGATGCAAACATGCTGCACACACAATATTGGTGCATCACTGAACACATCTAGTGCTTTTCAACTCGTATATCACACTCTGAGCTTACACTGCTGAGTACAACAGGGGCAGATTTAGGGTGGGCTTGGGGAATGTTGGACCCACTAGTCACAAGGCAGAATCCTCTAGCTGGGGCAACTCTGTAACAAACAGGTAACTAATTATTTTCCCAGATGTCCAATCATCATACATGGTTAGTGGAGCCTATTCAGTCATGTATAGTGATAACACAATAACTAATGTGGCAAGGACAGTGTATACAATTTCCATCAGAATACATGCAATACTGTGGTGCAGGTCTTAACGCAGTTCATGTTGGAAGAAATCAGACATGGTTAGATATCAGACAATGTTAGGCTCAGCCTAATCCATTAAGACTGTCTGAGAGACAACCCACTCCGATTTGCCTCAGTCTACAGAATTTAATTCAATAATATACATCGAATGGCAGATATTGCAATTACGAAATATGAAAACCAAGTCTGTAGTACAAAATAGTATCACATGTTCATAAAAGAGTTCAGAAGATATAAGGAAGCAAACTATCTGTGCTACAGATGCTATTAAACTGTATATGGCTTTTGACTCTGATCACATAGCTGGCTTTATGTGAGTTAGTTTCTTGTCACTGGTAACTGAAAGGGTTGGATCATTCGACAACATAAGGCTGGTGGTCCTGTTTTGAGTATCATTAAAATCACATATTTCAAACATATTACCAGATTTGTCCTAATATACTTTTACTACATCTGTT
>JAUUDW010637509.1:0-11046 GCA_032361385.1 Panulirus guttatus
TCACGATTTCTCGGGAAGAACATTTTGACGTGACGTGATGCTGCCGATATGGACAACCACATTCAGAACCTGTAAAATCTTTTAAAGTGAAATTGCACACACCCTTAGAAAAGAAATCTGTGCTAGCCTAATGCTTATAATAAAGAAATGGTAATTATGCATTAAGACTGATACTCGCTTAAGCATACAGCCAGTCTTTCTTTCAGTGAAATAGCCTCCCGAGAAATAGTGTTCTTTTAGAGAAGGTCTATATTTTTTTTAGCAAATAGTTAAATATGAATTTTGACATTCTGAAATAACTGAAAAAAATTAACTTCATATCTTCCAGCTGAACTGTCAACCTGTCTTTTCCTCAAGACTTTATGTATCCATAACAGCTTCTCTTTAGGGTTGAACTTCTTTTCTGCATATAACATAAGTGCAATTAATGCAGATTTCTTAAGCCCAAATCAATGAGGCGCAATGCGTACTCGGAGGTTGAGCACGAACTGGACGGCATCGTGATGGATGGTGTGAATACACGGTACGGTTGACGGAACGGTGACGTGATGAATAGTGTGAATCAGACAACCATAGTTTATCCTAATCAGTTTACTTGAACTTTGTTTCTTTCACTTCACAGCGTAGACTTTCGCCTTCATTAATAAACATCCTTCTTTTTGATAGTTTTTTACTCTTAGTCTTCTATCCTCAACGCTCTAAAGCACTCGTTTCGTGTCTATGTTTCCTCTTCATTTCCCCATGGTTAACTCGCTCATCTCTTTTTGTACTGCAAAAAGATTGTGCAAAATATGAACATAAACATTACCTCAACCTACGCCCGCGTGATGAAACGAATCATGAGCTTTCACCATCATTACATGTGCCACTTTTTCCTTTTTCGGTACATTAAGTAGATACGGCAAGTGAAAGCAGTCTCCAGTTCTCATATGTTGAATTCTATACCATTCATATTTTTCTTCCTAATATTTTACAAAGTCTTATATCTTTTCCAGCTTTTTCCGAGTACCATTATTTTTAGCTATGTCATTCCTTATTAATGTTGTTATTATTTTATCATTCATGATGCTCCCACCAGCGCTTCCTATCATGTCCTTTGTAAAAGGGAAAACTACTGGGGAACTGGACGACCATGACCCACACGGCAAAGCTATCCACACAGATAAGTAACAGCCACACCTTACATGAATGAAACCACTTCACAAACAGGAAACAGTCACGCCCTACAGAAATCAACCCTCCTCACCGTTAAGTAATTGCTGCTCCCTGATCCACTCACGCAGACGAAGAACAGCCATGCCCATTACTGAACCACCTACACAGACAAGTAACAGCCATACCCTACAGAAATTGACCTTACTAACAAACTAGTAACAGCCATGTCCAGCATAACTTAATCATCCACACAGACCCTGACCCTGACCTCTGTCGCGAGTGGACGTGTTTCTCCTGAGCACATAGTTCACTGTTCTAATGCAAAGAATGGCGCCTGTTCTACGGCCTAGTTGTCCTAGCAGTATTAAGGAATCCATCCGGGACTTCTTCTTAAGGATGAAGGTAAGTTCATTCCTTGTTTGTTTTGTAGTTTGTTCGAAAAACCATATTAGAAATTAGGAATGATAGTGAGATAGAAGAGGAACTTGTCGTTAGGATTAGTCTGTGGGAAACTGACCCGGGCTTTGCCCCTACAAAAGCAATTGATACAGGAGCGTGAATGAATGATGACAAATAAGGTAGAGAATTTAGAAGCAGGTTAGTGGCCGTGGAGAGGAAGTTAGAGAATAGACCAGGTTTCACTGAATAAGTTCCCCCCCTTCCATAATTAAGCTGTCAAGCCTAGAAGGCCATCAACATGGCATATTCTGTTTCTCTCAGAGCACACCAAACTAATGTCACAAAAAAAGACGATCAGGTCACGCCACATGATTCCTTTATCTTAAGATATGTTTACGTTGTTTTTCTGTCTACGGCCTAACTTTACCACTGAGGTTGCTGGTGGCGGGCAAAAGACTGACTACAAGGCTACATCATGGTCCGTTGGGAGTGGGCTTCGGGGAGAAGGAGGTCTCTGAGTTGGGGGTGGAGGGTATCAGCAGTTTGTTGCCAAACAGCCACGTGAGCTACCAGTGTTGGTCGGGGAGGGAGGACGGGTTCAGCGAGATAAGAGCCACTTGGGATGGTATTTTCTGCGCTCTTTCAAGCTGGCCCCTGTATGTAGCTGCAAAGGAGGAGGATCATGCTGATGTAGGTGAGCTTAGGTAGCATGAAGATCTTACAGACATTCCTGAGTTCAGATGATGGAACGCAGAGTGATCTTATAGGCGGAGAAGGTAGAGACGGTATGAGAACGATCTGTTGATAGTTATTCTTCCAGTTCAAACCATTATATATAGTGGCACCGGGAAGTTTTAAGTCTCAGACCACCAGGAGGACGCCAGGGCCTAGAGCGATGTCAGGGCCTAGAATGTTGTCTGCACCCTCGTCGATATGCATCATCACAGTCTTAGTGTGATATATTGTGACGCAGTTGGCTGTGATACGCCCCAAATGGCTGTGCTTAAATGGAATGAGGTCCTGAAAGTTGTCGTTGATGGTGACACCAAAGTTTGAGTCGTTTACCTACTTCCACCAGTGGTTAGTGCTCTTCAGGACGTCATTATTAAGAATGAGGATGCAGTGCGTCCCCATCTTGGTGCCTTGTGTGTGTGTGTGTGATGACTATTTATATGTGTTACGGAGGGAGAGTTCTACACTCAGGTAGTACGTCTCTTAACCTTGTGTGTATGTGCTGTCTTGCCTACAGTGAGTGAATACACACACATACAAGCCTAAGCCAAGAACCCATGCATAACCCGACCCCAGGCGGTCCCGTGCTGACTCTTCGTGTGTGTGGGTGTAAGGAAAATTATGCTGACTGACGCTAGAAGTATACTTCAACAAAAGCATAGCCCTCCAGGTCTGCTGACGCTCAGTCATGTCTCACGAGTATTGGAGCGGCGAGGATCCAGAGGGGAAGGCGACGCCCTGGACGTGCCGGGAACTCGAGAAACAGTTCCAGAGATAACCGCAAGGTAGTCAGCGAGAACCAACCCCTTTCCCCAAGAGCTTTCTACTCGTTTCATCTCATCATCTTTCCAATCACGGTGTTGCTCGAGATTACACCGGAAGTGAAAGGTCACATGTGCAAGGCAGTGTCATTAATAGTAGTCTCGTCAAAGAACTACTCATTCCAGAGGGTCCTACATTACCCTGCTGCTGCAAGTAGTGTATCCCTGTGCTGCAGGAGCGTTTAGAGAGGTCCTTGGTAACGCCAGGACTTTTTCACAGAAATTGGTCCTGGGGTAACTATAGATAGATACAATAAGTTGCATCAACTGTGAGGATAAGGGGAAAAAGTTTTTTTTTCTCACACTATCTTTTCTTGATATTAAGATAAGTAAATATAGAAACTTCTTCATAATATCAGTATATAGGAACCCGCCATTTACTGGTCTTTGCACGAAATTTACTTGTTTTATCCCGATCGAATACAAACGGCAACATGGTGGTAACCTGGCCACACGAGCATTTTATATATATTCTGATTACTTAAAATTCCACACTGAAGTAGAATCCTTGAAAAATATTTTACATAAGAACGGTTATCCTTTAAAGTTCATTAATTGTTCATTGGTAAAACACTAAACAAATTATCCTGTCCTTCAGTAAAACCATCAGCGGTAACTACGAACGTGATATATTTTCCAATCTTATTCAATGGGAAGGGCGATTTTATACGCTTCGTAAGAAATTGACTGTATTATTACGTGAATTTTAACAAGTTAACATAAGAGTAGTTTTTAAAGCAAGAAAAGTACGTCAGACATTTTTCAAGTTCACGGATGTTATTTTTACGTCAATTGTCTATAAGCGCAACATACGTAATACTATTTGCTATTGGCAAGACGAAGCGACACTTCAGGACTTGCGTTCATGAGCACCATGAGCGGTCACTACGAACGAACTGCTTAATACAGAATCACGTTCACTTCATTGACCACCCAGTGTCGGCAGCGTGCTTCTGTGCTCTGGCCAGCAGCGAATCAAACACCAATCTGTTAGCACTGGAGTCCCTTCTGTCCTACAGGAACAAGCCAATCTCAGAAATTTTTCTTCTGGCTACTTCCAGGCCATTTCATTGAGTTTAGACATGGGCCATCCCGGTGCAAGACCCCCGCTGCAGGGTCGACCCGTAGAGCATGCCGGGGCAGGGAGGGGTTCCGCTGCAGGGGAGGGAATGTGGCAGGGGCCGCAAACTTCAGGATATTTTCTTCTGGCTAATGCCATGCCATGCCAATTCATTGAGTTTAGGCATGGGCCACCCCGGATCAAGGCCTCCTCAGCAGGGTCTACGGGTCTGCCCCTTTGGCCTGCCTGTCCAGGGACACCGCTTCAGGGGAGAGAATGTGGCAGGGGCCGCCAATTTCTTTTTCTTTTTTGCTAATGCCAGGCCATTTTATTGAGTTTAGGCAGTGGCCACCTCTTAGCAGGGGCAACCCTTTGGGCGTGCCTGAGAAGGGGCTCCGCTGCAGCGGAGGGGAGGAGGCAGGGGCCGCCAATTTCAGAATTTTTTTCTTCTGGTTAAAGCCACTCCATTTCACTGAGTTTCGACTTGGGCCACCCCGGAGCAAGGATCCCTCAGTTGGATCTATCCCTTGGGAATGCCTGTCTAGGGACCCGCTGCAGGGGAGGGAATGTGGCAGGGGCCGCCAGTTTTCGGATGTTTTCTTCTGGTTACTGCCAGGCCATTTTATTTAGACTGTGGCAGCAGATACTTTCTTTATTATCAATATCTCAGCCAAAAATGAAGAGGAAATCGAGGAGAATGTGATCTAGGTGACTATTTTCTGAACGTAAAAGTTTCGTTGTTGTGAAAGGGACCATATACTTTTGAAAAAACTGTACACCAGTGACAGCAGAGGATTTTGAAATATTCATTAACCTTGTAGGATCCAGAAATGTGATGTATACAAAATTACGATGAGCCATTTCGGTTAGAAATTGTTTGGTTGTAACTCGACGCGTTTTAGCCTCGGGGGACTCTTATAGCAGCCCACAGTATTTATTCAATATATCCACGCAACGTATTGGTATGATATCTGCAGAAACATACGATGCTTTGATTGGAGCAAGCATTGACGGATTATGTAAAGGTAATAATACTGAGGTTATGTATCTCTAAATACTGTGTTATAAAGTTACAGGCTACCATAATACTGTTATGCATGTGGGAATGTATGTGTTGAATGTGGGCTAGGCGCGCGTTTGGCGCGTCTCACTTGTCGGAAGCGAGGCATTGTGGGACATTAGAGACCGGGAGGACGCGAGATAAACAAACGACTAGTGCGGCTTGCGTGTGTGATGTTGCAAGCCATATATCGTCCAGCTGTATTGTGAAGCCCTTGTGAACCTCTATAAGTACATCTATAAGCCCTTGTGAATGTGCGTAGTGCCTCTCTAAGCCCTCGGGAACTCGATAAGTGCCTGTATAAGCCCAGTGTGATTCGGTGTTTGGACGTTGCCCCCGTCCTTGCCATTAAGTGCCATCTACTGTATTTTCTTTCGTCAATATACCAAAGTTCACGTGACTGCTGTGTTTCCCTGCCTACCTTCCTTCCCCATTAAGTGAGTTCATCGTTACTGAGTGCCACCGGACCCATAAATCAGTTTATGAGGTAGGACACCATTTGTTACGTAGCCCCCTACGACCTTGTGAAGAGGGTATCCTGACAAGCCTTGACCCTCGGTGAAGTGAGCTTGGCGAGAGGGGCTGCGTAACAATATTTTTCGTGATAGATCATGAGTGTTGAAGCACGGATAGATGCTATTCAAGAATAGCAGTAATAGTATCCCTGGAAATTCAGAGTGTCAAATACTTTTGTGTACATATTAGCCTGAATGTATGTTTCTAATTATCCACAACTGTGGATAAGATTAGTCCTAGGGAGTCATGGATCATCAGTTTTTTCAAATATTATCCTTTTATGATATAACCAAATGTTATCAGTATCATGTATTATGCATTAGATTTTGGACTGTGATAGTCCGCTGAATGCCAAAAACACCTGTTGAATGTCTCTATTTTCAATACAGTAATTTTTATGATATCTTTCTTTGATATGTGATTTCCTTGACAGGAATAAAGGAATTCTAGAAAATATAAGGCATTTCTCCTTGATGTAAATTCCTGCGTAGGTTGTTAGTCTATAGAGCTTATGTTAATTTAGATAATGTTAAGTATGACACAGTGGCAACAGAACATCTCCTTAACGGACCATCGTCTTAGCCATACATATATACCCAGTTGCCTATCTTGCAACAGTGTTGTACATGTAACACAAAAGCGACAGCACAACACATATTTGGAAGAAGGCCATTACCCTAAACTGTGTCTGGTGCCGCACTGTCCCTCCGCTACCAGCCTCAGCTGTATCTCGTGCCACACTCACACTTTACCACAAGTCCGAATCCTCTCTGGCGGTACAGGGAGCGGCAGGCTTCTTCCAGGCTTCGTTAGGCAGATGCCATTATGCAGATGAGTCCCCTGTTACCGTCCGTAGATGGAATTTGTGCTCTTCCCTCTGCGGTACTCTCCCTCAGGGGTCCAGGAACATATCTCTTCTCGTCCTAAAGCTTAAGAAATTTAGTTTCTCTTGAAAAAGACTTTTTTTTCATGTCAATCGTAATCTCTTTGATGTGCTATTGTTTGCTCATTTACCGATTTAACTATTGCTTGATTGCTTTTGATGATATGGAAATACTGAAAAATATCAGCTAGTTTTTGCGCACTCTAGGAAACTCTTTATAGTTTAACTACGTAAATACACTTCCAGTTCCTCATATGATAATGTCACGTTGTGCTGCATCTTTTGAGAGATAGTATAAAACGGTTCAAGATATAGACAAGGTCTGCGTCCACCCATGAGTTTTTGAAACGTCAGTATAACATTCTGAAAGCCTTTTCTTTTTCTAAGCTTTTCAGATCACCCTGCAGCTCCTGGTATCGATTTGAAAGTGATTTTAGCTCAGTAATGTTGAGCACACATTCAGTACTGGTTGAATTACTTACGCATGCTCTTATTACGTCTTCTGTTGTTTCTAAGTAGTAATTATAATTCATCTGCTCTAACAACGAACCAACTCTTAGCAGGTATTAAACTATAAAGAAACCTGGAAGCAGCATTGGCTTTGCGAAACCTTAATGGCTTTGAATTGACGCCCAGTCAAGACAGCTTTCGTGTTGTGTGATTGTCCACCAAAAGATATCGTTCAGAGGAGGAGTTGTGCTCTGAAGGGAATCTTAGGAGCAACGTGAGCCAGAGGAGGCAACGCCAGGTCGGCTGCCGCTAATGCTTCCCCGCCCAAGTCATAAAAGAAAACGTCATGCGTGTAATGCGGCGAGTCAAGGTTTGTTTACATGACTTGCTTGAGGGCCTTCCTGCCTGGTGGCTGAAAGCAACCAGCAGAGCGTCTGGAGATCTGGCAATATTGCATCTTTTCATGATATCCAGAATACATCTGTATGCCAGCTGTAAAGTGATTCTATCTACTGCCAAGAGCTATATATATTTCTATTTTCAAAATGGTGATAGAATTCACATCGTCCTCACCCGAGACCGAGGCCAGTCATTACCTGGATCAAGAAGACATTTCAACTTTCTCACCCAAGAGATTCGTCAGCGAGAGAACTCGCTGCTCTGATCCCCCGAACTGGGTAAATAGTCAAGCGGCGAGGGAAAGGCGACTTTCGACCTTCCGATCTGGCACAAGTAAGGTTTACTTAACGTGTAAAGTCCTCAGATATTTGTTGCCGGTTTGATTAGTTGCTGGCATCAAAATTTTGGAGTCTGCCTCCTTAAGACACGCAGGGAGGCTTTACTAAGGTCAGCGTTGAGCGCCAGACTCACGTCCTGAAGTACGTACTTTTGAGTACAAAGTTTCCTCCCCGCCACTACCCATGAAAGTGGCCAGGACTCTCACCTGCCCCTTCCCGCCACTACCCGTGATGCTGACCAGTACTCTCACTAACTCTTTCCCACCATTACCATTGATGGTTCGCCAGTATACTCACCTGCTCCTCCCTGCCACTACCCTTAATGACATTATCATTTTTACTATCTTGCCTCCTCTGTGCCACCTTCCCTCAGCCTTCCCCTCCGTCCCTCGGTCATTTTATCTCTCGCATGGAGCCTCTACCGGACTTATAATGGACTCAAAACACTCCTGACGTATGCTGCCGCCTGGTTTACAATGAAATGCTTCAGAATTCAGCAAATTACATACAGAAGATAAATTGCACATTTCATGTTGCGAAGAATGTTTCAGTTATGCAGTCTATGCCGTTACTTTGTGCATGGATACAGAGTATATAGTTCCTGCATACGAGAGTACAGTTTTTACAGTTACTGCCTACAAGGATACGTTCATACAGCTACAGCCAGTGAAGGCAGAGACGCATGAAAGGGCAAGAAGGCAAGCAAATTAAGATAATGATTCAAAGCATTACATCTCTCGAGGATTGAATTACCCAGTGACTGAAAAAGATAAGTAAGTTTACTGTTACCCTGGTGATGAGAGATCGTGGTGCTGAGAGAGTGAGGTACAAAGAATAGATGTGAGAAGGTTGAGAGAAGGAACGGCCCTCTGCCTTCGTCTGTTTCATCTCTTGCCTGTCGTCTGTCCTCAACTCATCTCTCTCCACCGTCCTCTCTTCTCCCAGTGTCCTCACTTCTTCTCCCCTCTCTCTATAACTTTCTCCTTTTGTTTCATCTCCTGGTCTGTTCTCCGTTGCTGTTAACCCTATTGTGTCCCCAGCAACAGTTTACTCACACTCATTATGTATACATTTATCACCTCTCTCCCCTTCCCACGCATGCAACCATTCATGAATCTCTCCCTACACCTCCTTTCTTCTCTCTCATCTCCCTTTCTCTTTCCCTCCTTCACCTTGTTTTTGTCGTCTACCCTCCCTCTCCGTTCCTGTAGCCTTCTCCTCCTCCACTCGCTCAGTAATTTCCTTGTTTGTGGACTGCTTGCTTCCCTTGTGCCTCAAAATATTATTACACTGAAGATTTATGGTGTGATTACATTTACTTTTTGGCTTTATTCACCATCGGCATTTCTTTGCCTTGCTTTCAGTCCCTTTCCTTTAACAACGTTTCAGACACACCCAGGGACGTTGCACACATACAAACACACACACGCGCAACAGGGACCACTGAAAAAGGCATGCTACATCAAACTCTGTTCCTCTTACTCCACCCAGACGCCCAGCAGACTCTCCTACCAACGCATTAATCTCATCTGGTGGCTCGGGTGCTTGCCATAGTCACCTTCAGCCACTTACTTTCACTCGTCTTCGAATAGTATTTCCACACAGCATTTCAGCCACATCAGCACCTCACTCACCACAACCCCAGTGTATAGGCAATACTTTCCTATCACACTACCTCCAACCCACCGGGGTTCAAACCATCACCTCACTTGTGGCGTTCTCCTCGACGAGGCTGGCTACAACCCACACGGCAGGAACAACCTCTTAACAGCTTTTTCAGGAGAAATGAATATGTGATGCTATGCCAACTCCGAGGCGGAGGATTTGCTTGGCTAGAATATATAAAGCTCTTGTAAGTACCTTACAATCCCAAGCGTTTCCTACACATACTTGCAAAAAATGTTTTTATGAAAAAACTCATAAAAACTCCCCTACAATATGTAGAGCCATTCAGTCCCGTTCTCACGTGCCATTAAGACATGATGTCCTCCTGGGAGGCGGTGGGCATGTTCTACGAAGGCCCGCATGGTTGATGGCTACAGGAAAACTTGTGGGGTGACCATTAGGTACACCAGATTATGTAGACCACCACCACAACCACAGCTATACCCCGCGCGGCCCCTGGACACAAGTCCAAAAGAACGTATTTTGCCCCCGGGACAAGATCTCGTTTAGGTAATGGATGTGGCCTACTGCAGCATGAGAGGCGGGTAGCAGGATGAGAGTAGGGTGAGGGGAGATGAGAAGAAGGAGCCAAATGGCAGGGTAGGCAGACCTAACCGGTAGTGGAAGGCGAGATGAAAGAAATTCTTTACAAAACTAGAAGAAAGGGAATATGACTGATGATGGAGAGGCAAATGAAGACAAACAGAAGAAAAGTTGACAATTTAAGATTTCTTTTTGGAGGAAATAAGAATAAAAAAATCGCTGGAAAAAGAAGACATTTCTTTGCCAGGCAGTGGAACAAGAAAAGTAATATATATGAAAAGTGACACTACATTCATACAAACAATTTCTGTAGAAAATTATACCTTGTTCGAGTGTGCTTTCCAGTAAAATGAACCTTAATTACTAATTTTCAAGTCAAAAAGCTGTTTTACAAGACTACATAGTTCCCCATGTTCTGGATTTACTAGCATAGTGAGACGACGATTCAAATGTTTGATCCAAAATCGCCTCGAAACTTCCTTTGAATATGGAACGTCTACCTCGGTCGTAATGGCTTGCATGAACTAGAAACGACTTCATTTCAAGGCCATAGACCGTCAGCAGAGGCAGTTACGCCCAAATACTGTTCGGAGTTGGCAGCAGTGATGAGCCGAGGGCCCCCTGCCTGCCTCGTCTCCACAGACTCCGTCTCTCCCTCATAACAAATTCTTATGACCTCATGGAAGTTCATTCTGTAGCTGGGTTATGGAAAGGTCATTTAGATTCTGTCGTAAAATAAGAAGACGAGCTTTTTTAAGTGAGACTCCTGCCGGCAAAAGGGGAAGTAGGGGATCCCAGAATGTGTAGAGCGTAAACACGGGTGAGGGAAGTGCTCTTCGGTCTGATGACAAGGAAGGTGAGTGAGTCGGTCATCCTCTGGCACAGTGTCGGAGGTTAGGTACCCTTGACTCGCTAGTCGACGGTATCTAGCGAGTGTGTCTGAATGCCTATGTTCCTGCATCGCTCTCTCTCTCTCTCTCTCTCTCTCTCTCTCTCTCTCTCTCTCTCTCGCTCTCTCAGTCGGG
>JAUUDW010637520.1:0-11046 GCA_032361385.1 Panulirus guttatus
AGATGTGGGCCGGCCCGGGTGACGTCAGCATATTTCTTGTTTTCAACCAATCAGAACCGACTCTGTATAGTCATCCCCTCTAATAAATACCTCTGAGATGGTGTGTTTCATGGGCCACATGCATAGTGAGAGTGTGTGGTCTTAAAATTATCTTTAACACCCGAAGAAGGTGTAAAAGATTTTTCAGTTGCTGGATGTAGTAGCTTGATATTGACGGCCTTAATGATCCTGGCAGTTGATAGGCCTAAAGCTCAAACAACCAACCAACCATGTGTCCGATTCCTTCAAAATGACACCCGAGATAGGTTGTGTAATTTTCTCTTGCCCACAGATTGTATCTTAGTAGCCACTGTATTACATGGCATGTATTTGTTATATCTATTTCGCCCATAGGTAAAGTGTAATAGCATTATCACTGTCATGGTTACTGTGCTAATGTAGGGATTTTTTGGTTTGAAAACTTACTTGGACTGCGATAACGTAAATTTTTGCGCCATGTAAATTATTATTTCTTTTTGTGTTCGTTTCTTTAAAGGTAAATAGTTTTTATTCCTGGTCTTTACTTTCATCCCTTCACTTTAGAGTAACGTTAACCGTGGTACGTAACAAGAAATTGGTGACCTTGAGCCAGGATTTTATCTTACGAAGTCTCTTTCTTGATTAGTCAATCTTGTTAAACAAGTCGCTGATCAGTGACGCTGACGTGGATCATATCTGTTGGTCTGAGCCTTCTCCAAGTGTCATAAAACCTTAAAAGTTTATGAGTTGAAGCTTGTAGCAGATAGGTTAGGATTAAAGTATGACCAGAATGCTCGTAGAGCAGAGTTGCAGGTTTTGGTAATAGATGAGTTTGTTAGTGAGGAGTTAGCAGGTACTGTGCCTGAGGTTGGAGAAGAAGGCACTTAACCTGATAAAAAAAATGTTGATACCGTTCCACCATCGAGGTTGGCGGTAGTTTTAGACCCTGCCCAGCTCCCTAGTAGTTTTATTGCTAACTCTGAAAACTTGCAGTTCCGATTAGAATTGCTAGACTTAACGCACAGGCAAAGACTGAACAAGCTAGGATTAACGCTCTGTCGGTGGCTGTGACGATATACAGCTGTAGGGCCTTGTTTGATTGGATGTTATAGCTTGTGTGTGGGTTGTTGTGATGCTCTGTGGGTAGCTGTAACGGCTTCTAATTATCTAAGGGCTGTGACGGTGTCTAGTTGCGTTTAGACATAGATGATGCCAGATGTGACGGTGACTGAGTAGTTGAATAGTTGTCTGGAAACTGTGACGATAGTTGTAGTTGTAACGATTGTGACGGGTGTAATGTTTGTGATGGTGTATGTACCGGCTACATAAAGCTGGCTGTAATGGTTTTGACGATGGTTATGCAACAGTTTTGTGACGATTGGATGTAACGATGGTGACGTTGGACTGTTGTGATTATGACGGTGTATAAGTTCGGACAGCTTTAACGGTCGCGATGGTGACTGTGATGGCATGCGAACGGGTGTGACAGCGGAGGCGGCGTGGTGTGGTGTGTCCGTGGGCATCTATGCATGTCGTGTGCTATGGCAGACCTAGAGCTGAGGGCGACATAGACACACGCCGTCGCTGTTTGACTTTCCCAGACGGTCACGCCAATACGGGGAACAGTGCTTGTTATGAGAGAAAGTCATTGACAACTGTGCCGGTCTACTCGTTAGCACTCGTGTCACGCTAGTGGTCTGGTTGTTATACACACAATAACGTAGAACTTTCTGCCTTCTTATATGACAGTCACCATTCAGTCTTTTTAGTCGTCTTATTTAGTTACCATATCGAAAATAATTACGTTATTGTGAGGAGTTGAATTTAGCGCGCTGGGTGGAACCTCGGTGGCACGCGAGTCGACGGGCATTGTTGACGAAAGGCGACTTCGAGAAGATAACACTCATGTTCGCGAGGACGTGACTCTGCCGGGTTTGCAGGAGTTTCTAGCGAGAGGAGCACGTGTGAGGAGACTTCTGGGGACTGCGTTTACCTTGAGAAGGCGCTATGTGCGAGCCTCCCGTATCACCCTCTCAGTATGACTGGCTTATGCTATATGCCATATTGACTATCAACCTCAGTTGGTACGAAAGGCCTGGAGATTGGTGTATGTCCACGGCGCCAGGTGGTTGCGGGAAAACTTCCTATACTTGGCTGGACGGTAAGACTACCACCGCTGGTGCAGCCAAGAGCGTGGTGTTACAACTCCGTGTGGGGGAGTTGGTAGCATGCCTTATTCATGAGAGGTACGCTAAGTGGATCAAGTAACAAGACTCACGTAGTCTCGTATGGGAACCAGAATGTGGGTGGTGTGAGCCTAGTGGGGAGAGGCCTGGTATGTGCTGTGCTGGAAGAAAATCCAGGCAGTGCTTTGATAAGTACATGTTGGAAGTACTGATCCATGTACTTTATGTAAATATCTTTGTGAGCAGTTGTGGTAGTGTTTCTATTTGGAGTCAATTTCTCTACCGTATGTAAATAGCTTATGTGAGCAGTTAGGGAAAAGTGTTTCTATTCTGAGTTAATTTCTTTATTTAATGTAAAGACCTTCTGGGAACAGTTAAGGTAATGTGTTTTTTGTTTGAAGAAATTTCTTATTGTAGTATTGGCAGTGGTTGTAAATTAAAGTTTTGTAAACCCTACGTATTGTTTGTACACCCCAGCAGGAGATTCTCTGTACTGAGTGCTAAAGATGAGCCCGACGACAGAGGAGGGTAGCTTAAGCCCAGCTCACTACAGAATTGGTAGCAGAGTGTGGTTGATTACGCCCTTTTGGGTATAATAAGTAGAAACTCCTGCTTGGGTCCAGTTGGCGGCAGAGTTATGGATGATTTTGTGCCCCCACCAGAGTGGGAGGATCAAGGGGGAAGTGGGGACAAAGTAGAGTGGAGAATCAGGGGGTAGCAGTAACAGGAGGGACTTTGGACCAGCTTCTCACATATAATAGGCAGTTAGCAGAGGTTGTAACTTGTGTCAGCCCAGGAGCATAGTGTGGTCTCGGCCAGTCCCTACGCTTGCATAATTTTTCAGCAGGCTGAGGAGGGCCAGTAAGTTAGATGAGTGGGTGAGAGATGCTGAGAACATAAAACAAGTGGGGTTGCATGGACGGGAGGCTTTGACATATGTGAGGGGATTTTGGGAAGGGCCCGCACTTTCTAGAGTAAAGAACAGCCAAGTGCACTCAGTGCCTGCACTATCTGAGTGTTTGGAGGTTGCCTGAAGTAAGAAGTTAAGCTATGTAGACTTGAAGAGACAATTATAAGACCGTGTTCAACAGCAACATGAAGGTGTGTGGGAGTTCGCTGATTCACTGTTGGAGATCGAGAAGAAAATGCAGAAAGTGAGATACAAAAGGAAGGAGGACTGGAGGTGGATGCTGAACACATGGTTCTGTAGAAATCTGAGAGACTGACGGATTGGGATTAAATTACAGAACTGGTGTGAGAAGCATCCAGAGGTACAGTGGCAAGAGTTGGTTAGGCGGGCAGCAGACAAAGTGGATGAGGTGGAACAGATTTGCAGAGAGGAAGCAGAACTGAGAGGGTGGAAGTGGCCAGAAAGTGTTGTGAGGAGTACCTCCTGTTCAGCCTCATGTTCTCTGTGTGGTCACCAAGGTCATCTACGGTTTCAGTGTGCCAGGTTTAAGGAGTGGATGCAGAAAACCGGGAGATGGGCAGCCTTGAGGAAGACTGGTCAGTCCTCAAGGTCAACACCAAGCCCAACGTTGATTCGTAGCATGAGGAGTGTGATGATGGGTTCTGAGGGAGTAGACGATGAAAGGAAAAATAATGTTAAGTTGTTTGGAAAAACTCCCAAGATTGTGGTGGCTGTATATGGGGTTCAAGTGGAAGCAATGGCTAATTCAGGAGCAGAGGTTAGCTTGGCGACAGAGGAGTGGTATACCCTGCATCTTCAACCCAAACAAGTGGTCATGCGGGGGCTGGATCTTCAGATTACAGATGCAAATGGAATGGGAGTTCTTTGTTTAGGATATGTGCAGGTGTACTTGGAAGTGTAGGGAAAGGTGATTAGGGGCTGTGGCTTGTTTGTAAAGCGAGCAGCCGGGACAAGTGGTGTAGTTCAAGGAACTCGGTCGTCAGTACTGTTGGGTATGAATTTGCTGTCAGAGTTGATACTGGGTTGGTGAAGCTCAGTGGGAAGCTGGCAGCCAGAGTTACGTGAGAAGTGGCGTATATGTGTTCGTGCAGTAGAAACCAGGTCGAAGGCCATGCAGCAACCATTAAGGTGGGCTATTGTGCAGCAGGGGCAAGATTTGGTGATTCCTGATGGCACAAGGAGGGTGCTGCAAGTGTTTGTGCAGAGTTTACAAGAGGTGGATAGTGAGAGTGTCATGTTGGAACCATTACAAGAGACGGATGGCTCTTGGGTACCAGAGGGCATTTGTGTCTTTCCTAGTTATACCAGGGTAGTGAGAGGGGAAGGCTGGGTGGCTGTAGCTAATGTAGGCAAGACAGGTGTACAACTTAGGTCCCAGTGGAAAGTAGCCACGGTGTGGGGCAGAGTGGGCGCAGATGAGATGAGGGATGCACAGAAGTCGTGTCCAGTATTGGGTAAGCTTTGGATGCAAATGACTGGGAAGCTGCATTGTCAGGAAGTAAAGAGCTGCTGCAGCCAGATGAATTTAGACAGCTGTGGAGGGTGAGACGACAGTTGATCATGAGGGATGGGGTAATTTTCTGGAGAGGAGAGCAGAATGAACAGAGGACGGAGAGAGTGGGGTTGCCAGCTGATCAGAGGAAGGTGACACAAGAGGTTGCTGGAGCACAGCATTGGTGATGAAGAAGTTTGCATGGCTGGGATTGCATGAGGATATCAAGAAGTATGTGGCTAGATGTAAGACGTGTGCAGTGGCAAAAGAGGAGGGTCCCAGTGCAAAGACTAGGCTGAGGACGGTGGAAGCTGGGAAGCCCCGGGAAGTGTTGGCTGTAGATTTCACAGTGCTGGAACCGGCTAGAGATAGGAAGGAGAATGTGTTAGTAGTGATTGATGTGTTTAGCAAATTTGTCTTCACTTTTCCAACCAAGAATCAGAGGGCATGTAAAGTGGCAAGGATATTGGTGGAAGAGATTTTTAATAAGTTCAGTTGCCCAGAGAGGATCCATATTGATCAGGGTCAGAATTTTGAGGGACAGCTGTTGAAGCAGCTCTGCAAGTATTATCGGGTTAAGAAATCTCAAACAACTCCAAACCACCCACAAGGGAATGGCATGTGTGAATGCTTCAGCTGGATTTTGCATGGGATATTGGCTACCTTGGGTAGGGAACAGAGGGAGCATTGGCTAAGGAACTTGTCCAGTCTGATGGCTCTTTACAACAGTACTCCACATATTATGACAGGGTTTTCACCCCACTATCTGGTGTTTGGAGTGGAGTCTCATTTTCCCTCAGATGGGTTTACAGTGGATTCAGATGAAACTACTGTCCCACACCACCAGTGGGTAAGTGAGCTCCAGAAGAGATAGCAGGCTGCTTGGAAAGCTGCTTTGGGGAACATGCGGCAGTATAATGAGGTGAATTGGAGAAAGAGGCAGGAGCAGGGTGGAGTAGAGCCTTTGCAAGTGGGCCAACAGGTATTGCTTAGGGATCACTCAGTGTTGGGCAGGAATAAGACATACCCTAAGTTTTCAGCAGGAGTTTGGGTAGTCGTGGAGGTATTAGATGAGAGCAGCTGAGTGTATAACATGAGACTGGAAAGGAACTAGGGCCAAGAGAAGGTACTGCACCGCAGCAACTTGCATCCATGGCGGCAGGATGACAGCACTGGGCTACAAGGTTATCGTGAACAAGAAGGGTCGGACCGCAAAGGGGAAGGCCAAGGGGAGGAAGAGGTAGAAATGCCTGATATGGCTGAAGTGTTGCAGAGATTTGGCTTTGAGAATCGGCTGGCACCCGTCGAGGAGGAACCGGAATGGGAATTGGCAGAGACAGAGTTATGGTGCAAGAAGTCATGATAGGAAACGCTGGAGGAAGGGGAAGAACCGAGTGAAAAAGATACAAGGTAAAGAGCTGAGAGGGAAGCAAAGGAAACTGCTCGACTTAGGCACTCTAGAAGGATTGACAAACAGGCGGGGAAGGTAGGCTCTGGGTGTGTGGACTGTGAGGGATGTGCATGTGGGGGCACGCACAAAGTTTGAGAGGGTTAGTGTGAGGATTTGAATTTAGGGCGATGGTTGGAGGCTTGTTGGCTAGCCGCAGGGCATGCGAGTCAACGGGCATTGTTGATGAAAGGTGACTTTGAGAGGACAACACTCATTGTTGTGGTCGCGAGGATGGGACTCTGCCGGGTTTGCAGGAGTTTCTGAGAGGAGCTGCATGGGGAGGAGACTTCTGGCGACTGCATTGGCCTTGAGAAGGCTGTGAGCGAGCCTCCTGTACCACCCTGTGTTATATGCCGTATTGATTATCAACCTCAGTGGGTGCCTGTTGGTACAGAAGGGCTGGAGATTGGTGTATATCCACGGCGTCAGGTAGTTGCGAGAAAACTACCCATCCTTGGCTGGACAGCAAGACTACCGCTGCTGATGCAGCTAAGTGTACGGTGTTACAACTCAGTATAGGGGAGTTCGTAGCATGCCTTGTTCATGAGAGGTACCCTGAGTTGCCCAAGTAATGAGACTCAGGTAGTCTCGTATAGTAACCAAATTGTGATTGGTGTGAGCCGAATGGGGAGAGGCCTGGTAGGGGTTGTGTTAGGAAAAAATCCAAGCAGTGCTTTGGTAAGTACATGTTGCTAGTGCTGACCCATGTACTGTATGTTAATAGCTTCTGTGAGCAGTTTGGGAAAAGTGTTTCTATTTGGAGTTAATTTCTTTATTTTATGTAAATGTCTTCTTGAAGCAGTTAAGTGTTTCTATTTGGAGTTAATTCCTTACTGTAGTATTGGCAATGGCTGTAAATTAAAGTTTTGTAAACCCTACCTGTTATTTGTACATTCCAGCAGGAGATTTCTCTATATTGAGTACTAAAGGTGAGCCTTATGACAGAGGAGGGCAGCTTAAGCCCAGCTTACTACACTTAGTAGATCAAACAAGCATGGCAAATTACATGATTATAGATAGACAAGCCTAGATAGATCAAGGCAAAATTATCCTCCCTCTCAAATGGAAAAACTTAAACAAGGATTCTCAGTAATTATTACTGAATATCATCTGATTTACCACTGACATGGCAACAACTGTTGAATAAGATAATTTAAATTGAACCACAATAGAGTGTGGTATGTTCATGGTAACCAAAGTTGTTTTGGGTGTAGTCCATACAGAAGAGTTATACTTGGGAAATTTTGGTTAGGAGCATGACCCCCTTTATACCATAGTTTCAGTTGCTCATTTAATGACACTCCATGATAATAACAGATCTCCAGGAACTTTACTTTTTGTTTCACAGGGCTCTTTTGTAATTGCTAAGAAAGCCAAAAAAAAAAAATGTGTGTGTGTGACCTTAGAAATATCTAAAATCATCATATGAGAAATTTGATTTATTCATATTGTGAGATATGTAATATATCATTGTTGTGTCAGGTTTTACAAACACTGGCTAAGATGTGGCCAAGTAATGGCCATAAGAAAAAGTGTTGTTTTAGTGACCTTTGACCTCTTTGGATTAGACAGAATGGCTTAGATTGGAAAATTAATTTCTACATTAGTGTATGGGCTTATAGCAAGATATCTTTCTGCAGTGTTTTGCATCAGTTGATTGTGACTGTAAGGAGAAGCATTTAACAATGTACTGTTTTAAATTATTTGACTTTTGACCCATAAACCCTTTAGGAGATCTAAACATAAAAAAAGGTGTAGACACATTGAACCAACATAAATGCCTGCCATGTTTATCAGGCCAGAAATGAAGGAATGGCACTGTCATTAATTGTTGGAAAGACAAGAAGTGCACAGGTCCCATATTTACCAAGGTTTTATCAACCACAGTTTCACATACATACATTAGAAATAGTGTATACCTTTTTATTAACCATGGCATAGAGTTTGAGTATCCGCAGTATTTTTCCCACCCCTCAGGCAAGTATTGCAGCAGCCATGGGCTACTTCTAGCCAAGCATGGCAGGTTTCAGCACAATGGTGGCATGATGCACACAGCAGTGCATGGGTGAGATAAGTACGTCACCAAAGCATCATCGCCTGTGCTCTGGCTGCGTCCTTATATCTTTTTGTGACTCTTGATGTGTGAGGAAATCCATAGGTGATCTCAGTGTATTACAAACTTTTTACATCTTCATCTTATTTGAAACCTTTTGCCTTAGATATAGCCTCTAAGCTTAAAGCTAGTGATGCAAGTTTTGTTACCCAAGGGAGGACAAGGAAAGTGATGTCTTTGGGGTAAAAAGTGGACAAACTTTATCACCTTGCATGTAATGAAATTGCAGTGTATGTTGAGAAGCAGTTTGATTTTTGTGAACCACAAAGAAAAATGAGGCAACATTTTGTGTAGCTTAGCTTGCTGGCTACTCTATAGAAGTACAGAGGCCAAGGGTACAGCATCATTAATGATGTACTTCTATCATTCTATTCAGTATTCTTTATTGCTTTTCCTTACAGTTTTTACATCACTTTTCTATACTGATTTAGAATAAATTTGATGTTACCAAGGTAAAATAATTTTTATCATGAAGTGTTCATTATAGGACAATAGGTAAGTCTGTCAAAAGGTTGCACCCCCTAACTCCCTATTTCCCATAAGGCTATGACCTCACCAACCAAGGGGTCTTCCAGGAATGTAACTCATGGTTGCCAAAAGACCTCTGTTAATGAAATGAAAGTAAGAATAAGCAGAACCAGCAAAAGCCATATGGAGGGAGACATAATGACTGTAATACACATTCATTCAGAACACTAAGGAATAGGGGATCATATTCAAATGATAATTGTTCTGTCGGCTAATGATATCTTACAGAGGCCATTCTTGTTTGATATTTGGCCACATAGAATCCTTTAAGAAATGAAAATTAAAAGAATTAAATGTACATAGGATGTTGAACTAGGGGATATTACATGCCTACCAAGTTTAAGTATAGTGACAAATAAATGTTTGTTAATTGTTGGAAAAAAACAGTAAAAAGAATTTGAAGAAAAAGAAATAAAGAATATTGTTTCCCTATGTAGGGAGATGTAATAATTTTCATGTCTTAAATTTCACTGAAGCATTTTGGATAATTTATTGAATATTGATTGTCATGATGTGCTGTTCCCTCAAAACTTGAAATATCTCAGTTGCAGGGTGTATTATTCCCAAATCACCAAGCTGCAAGCCTTCACCAAAGGTAAAGAAGATAATTTATGATGCATCTGAAAGTGAAGATTTTGATCGTGAGGAGGTGGCAACATATGAAGAAGTGGCACGTCTTTATCCTCGACCTGGTCTTCCACGTCCTGTTGTTCTGATTGGTCCACCTGGAGTTGGAAGGAATGAGCTGAAGCGAAGATTAATGGCTCTTGATGTAGATAAATTCCGAACACCCATTCCAAGTAAGTCTTGTGTATTTAACATGTAATTATAAGGGTTGTACACACAGGTAAGTTCTGAGTGATAATGTCAAGTATCTTGTATATTTTGTGAAGTCTTAAGGGGTAAGTCTTGTAGCCACTAATTTGTTCGCTGGTTGTCTGGTTGTTCTGTTTACATGATGGGAGTTACATGATTAATTAGATAAAGAAGAACTGGTATTGTATTGATTTTTGTGTAATGAATATTGTTTTTCTTCTGCTTTTTATTATGCTTGATAAGGATGACCATATAAAAGTGGTATTGCGATTAACATGACTTGATACTAAATTTTTCATATACCTCACTGGGGTCTGTGTATCCTGTACGAGATGGTATATATCTTACACCTTCAGGTCTTAAAAACCTCTCATCACCTTTTCTTACTGATGAGGCATATGTTTTCCACTCATTATTAATAATGTGCTGGTGGGTATGTCTGCCCCTTAATCTGTCAACAACCTCCACTGAGAGATGATAACATCATCAACAAGTCGTCAGTTGAGATGGACCCCATTATTTCTTGCATTCAGTGATGAATAAGTATCCTAGTATGATTAAGCTGGTACTATAAGTACTATGTACTATGTAAATGGCTTTTATTCAAATTATAGTGGTTGAATAACATTCATAGATTTAACAGAACAGATACATACTTGTTAGATTATGTATTAATTGATAGGCATGTAAAAGAGAGACTTTTGGATGTAAATGTGCTGCAAGGGGCAGCTGGTGGGATGCCTGATCACTATCTTGTGGAGGCGAAGGTGAGGGTTTGTAGAGGTTTTCAAAAGAGAGGAGAAAATGTTGGGGACAAGAGAGTCGTGAGAGTAAGTGAGCTTGGAAAGGAGACTTGTGTGAAGAAATACCAGGAAGGATTATGTGTAGAATGGCAAAAGGTGAGAGTAAATGAAGGGAGGGAATTGGGTGAGGAGTGTAAGTATTTAGGGAAGAAGTGATGGCATGTGCAAGAGATGCATGTGGCATGAGAAATGTAGGAGGTGGGCAGATCAGAAAGGGTAATGAGTGGTAGGATGAAGAAGTAAAGTTGTTAGTGAAAGAGAAAAGAAAGGCATTTGGACGGTACTTACCGGGAATTAATGCAAATGACTGGGAGATGGATGTATGAGAGACAGCGGCAGGAGGTCATTGGGAAGCTGCAAGGCTTGAAAAAGAGGGCAAATGAGAGTTGGGGTGAGAGTATCATTAAACTTTAGGGAGAATAGAAAAATGTTTTGGAAGGAGGTAAATAATGTGTGAAAGACGAGAACAAATGGGAACATCAGTGAAGGGGGTAAGGGGGGAAGTGATAACAGTTAGTGATGGAATGAGTATTTTGAAGGATTATTGAATGTGTTTGATGATCGAGTGGAAAGATATAGAGTGTTTTGACTGGGGTGGTGTGTGAAGAGAGAGAGTCAGGGAGAGTGGTTTGGTGAAGAGAGAAGAGGTGGTGAAAGCCTTGCAGAAGATGAAATTTGGCAAGGAAGTGGGTTTGCATGATATTGCAGT